>BPLR01001345.1:0-93113 GCA_021605095.1 Caerostris extrusa | reverse complement strand
AGCACATGTATTGCTGTAATATATGAGATATTATGTAATATTATTACTAATCAAAGTGATAAATTAAAAATATACACATTATTTCAAAAATTAAAAATTATTTTGACTTTATTATGAATGGTTTCATTTCATTTTATATTACCTCTACTAATTAAAGAAAATATAAATTTTTAAATTAACAAACTTAATTTCCTACCTCACCTTCAAATTTCATTTTAATATGTTTCAAAAGCCTAAACATAAAATTAAACTATACTATTTCTACCTCTTAACCTATTATCAACCATCTCTACTCAGATGTTCTTCCTTTAGTATTTGCATAAATGGCTTCCTGAAATCCCTAACTATCCATATTATATACACAGATGATATGCTGATCATCAGCATTAAAATGTGCCTCTGCTTTTTGTCTTAAAAGAATTACAAAAGTTTGTGATCCTGACTCTGTGAAATAGCTCTGTCTTTTAACCTTTATCATTCAAATTTAATGTAAGCACAATTATATTGGCCTGATATATGCTATATTGAACTCATTTTTGAACACATTCAAAATGCCATTTAAAAAGCCTCTATCACTAAATTTTTAAATTTCATGTATTAGCTAATTTCAATTCAGTTTCCCTATCAAAGATAAATTCTACCTTTATAATTTGATCACTTATCCTATTCTGTTATATGCTTCTCGGATATGGATTACTTCCACCATAGCCAAACTGGAAAACAGCATATTTTCAAAATTCTCAAATTTAAGTATCTCTAACTCCAACTCCCCATTCTTTCATCTTTAACTCCCCAGTGCGAAGCCCTTACAAATGGTCTTGTGCCATTTTAAATCATTCTTTAGTTATTTTCTGAATGTTCAGGCTTCTTGTGCTTTCATGGCAACTTCTGGTAATTTCAATGACAATTTTTGCAACTTTTGAAAATTGTTTGGATTCTTTAATTTGATCAATCACTGATTCATCTTCATGTCTTCCATCTAATCTCTCTACTCATCCAGAATTTTGTCTATTTTGTGGTGATATACAGCTCTTGCTTTTCACTATTGTTTTTCCTTTTTTTTCTCTTTATTATGCTCTTAGTAATTATGGCAATATGTAAACGTTTTTAAATCCTAAATTTAATTTTTTTTTTATCTAATCAACTCATCCTTTTTAATTTAATTTAATTCTGTTAGGTGGAAATATACTTGAAATTCTAAATCATTCTAATATTTATATCATAACCAGTTATGACATTTTTTCATCGCATTATCATATTTTATAGAATTTATTTTATTATATAGTGTAAAGGAAAATCTTTCGTAATTAGTGTGCATATTTTTAATTAAGTAACAGCAGGTTGGCTGATTCCTCCCCCTCCCTCTAGTTGCTATATATTGACCTAGTCTGCACCTTTACAATAGTTATTATAGCTTCTGAAAATTTCAATACAACAAAGGGTTATATTTTTATATATCATTAATATACTTCATTTTAAAATCACATTATCAAAGAAAGAAAATTTATTGGTGGTAGAATTGTGATATAGAATATGTTAAACCATTTTTTATTAACCCCTTAACTGCCGCCGACGTATATATACGCCTCACTCAACCGATGCGTTCACTGCCGCCGGGCGTATATATATACGCCTTTCCGAAATACGATCCTTTGCATTGCGCTGCTATAAAGAAGAAAACTGTTCCCACGGTCTTGGAATGCCACAAAATGGCCTTGACAGTGTTAGAAACGGATTTTATTATTTCAGAGAAAAGGGATAGGGGATGTTTTTGAAACGGTGAGCATAGCTGTGCAGTTTTTGCTTCTATTTGAGTAGGTCATGCTTTTTTTTCTTCTTCTTTTGCTTCCGTTTCGTCGTGAAACCAGCTATCAATGCAATGAATGTGATTTTGGTTTAGCATGTGACTTGGTTTATAAAAAACAAGTTTAGACATTTAAATAAATAGTTATTTCTCTATCATATTTTACATATGAAACAATAAAGAATTCTTGTTTTAGGAAATATCACACAGCAGATAAGTTCTAACATCTGTTTTATTACACTGTTATTCTATACTTTAAATTTAGAAGTTTTTTTTTTTTTTTTTTTTTACATTTTATTTTTCTGTGAAAGTAAAAGGTTTCACGTTGAAAACGCACCTCTTTTTTTTCCTCAATATATCGCATAACTACGCCGCCTGTATGAAAACGGTGGCACTGGGGAGCACATCTTGTAAGTTTTCCTCGGCAGGTAAGGGTTAATAATTCATAATTTTTTTATTAATAATTTGCAAAAATTCAGATATCTATAATTTGAAATTCTCTTTAGTTAAAATTCTGTATATTATTTAAATTTAAAAAGTTAGTGTTATTCAGTAAAAATATGTTGTGCAGTATTTATTGTATTTCAGTTCATTGTCTTCACATTGTTATTAGTTTGATTCTTTTTGAAATTGTAAATGTTAAAATATCAAAATCAATAAATGTGCCATAATAAGTTAAAAATAGAAGTAATTTCTGGATGTTTTATTGACCATTTTCATTACTTTTGTTCTGTAGCTACAGCTATGACTTGACACATACTCTCCAATATAATATGGCTGTATTGAAAGAGTTGTCTTCTTTCAATGTTTCTCAAGACATAGATCAATCTAAAAGTGTCCCATTTTGGGATCCTCAATTGAAAACTATTGAAGGGGCCACAGAAGAAGTAGCTGATAATTTTCTAGAAAGTTTAAGGGTAAATTTTTTTTTATTGAAATTTTGATTTATTGAATTTTAGATGTTTTTTTTTTTGACTTTTGATAGTTTTAAATGAAATAAATATTCCTTAAATTATGATTTATAAGTCTGATATTTAAGATTCTCTATTCATTTAATTTTACTGTGGTTGACAGGTTTTAAATGAACCATCAGATTTTTTAAATTTGTAAAGTAGGAAATTTTAAATACCTCTTTGAAAATTATTTAATGTCTTCTGTATGAATATATTTTTTTTTTAGCCCCATTCTTTGTTTTTTCATTATGATATTTCATTAGATAATATGTTAAATGATAATAATAATATGATGTACTGAAATTCTTGTATAATTATTGTCCCATTAAAGAAATAATTTTTAGTATAGAAAAATTAAGGGATGTTTTTCTTTCTTGTAACTTTTGTTTGTCAATTCTGCATTTCCTTGCTAGTAAATCATCTATAAGAAAATTCTAATGGAGTAATTGGTTTATATAGAATATTCTGCACCTATTCAAATAAATCTTTTTCTCTTCTGGTAGAATGTGATTGTTTTATTTTGGCTATTTCAATCCTGAGTATTGAAAAAGTAAAATTAGGCCATAATAAAAATTTAATGTTCAACGAGGCTGTTCACATATTAAAATTAAAAAATGTATAAAAGGGAAAAAACATGCGAAAAATATGTTTTTAAGTGGAAAATATGTATTTATTTATATAATTTTCCCGTATTACTTACAATGGGTATGACATAAGAAATTAAAATGAAAAGAAAACTTTGGAAAGGTTGAACTAGTGGGGATTGCCAACTTATGACTTGAATCATTATGCCAAAAGATCGTTTTCTTGTGTAGTGCTTTAATAGTAAATTTTCAAATTCGATTTTCTCAAAAATTATTCTGAAATGAGTCGTACTTTGGTCAGTTAATATCCTAGGCATGACTTATTCTCAGTTAATATCCATTGGTGATTCAATTTCATAATCTCTCATAAATAAAAAAAGGTAGAAACAATTAATAAGGACAGAGAAGGATAATTATCAGAAGCATCTATCAAACAATGCCATCCTACTTTCTTACACTAAGTTCACAGACTTTACTTTGAACAAGTTATTTCCATAAAGTCGCATACATTATTAAGTGGTAAATGTATACAGTTAGGAATGGTTGCTGTGAAGCAATATTTGCAGATTAAATCACTGAATCATGACAATGAAATATGTGTATCTGACCTTGTGAAGTTGCAAGAGGTTTATGTTGGGTCTTTCAAATGTTCCTTAACAAGACAGTTTGGTGCTAGAATTAACTCTGCCATTTCATGATTCCTTGGCTATCAAGGTAATCTCACTCCTCTGGAATTCTGACTCTGTACAAGTACCTGAATCTGAAGTAATTTGGAAAATGGATATTATTAAATTGAGATGGTATTATCAATTTCAAAAGCATCATATCACATGAGATTCAACAGGTTTCTCTTGCTATGATACATACTTTAGTGCTTTCCACTAACTATACCACATGTAAAGTGTCATTACTTGTGCAGGCTGGTACATGGAAAATTTATAAGACACAATAAAATGTTTTGCTTTTCTGATCTTATTAGCTAGTTCTGCCTTTTCCTTATTTGCCATTTATCTTTGTCTTAGTAGTGCCATTTTACATGATATATCATGAAAAACATATATCGTTTTTTATAATGTATCATTACTGGCAATGCAAAAATTTGATATTGTCATTTAATTTTTGAAATTTTGTAACTATAATTGGATGAACTGAGTTTATGTTCTTTTTGCCCTTCAGCACATAATTTGAAGTACCTATATTTTTAATTTCATTTTTCATTCATTGAACATGGGGACTATTAGAGAATCATATCAGCAAAATTATTTCATAATCACCTTGTATATTAAACTCACTGAATAGTTTTAAAAAATGTCTTAAAGTTCAAGGTTTTTATTTTAATTTTAATTGTATTAACATTTTTTTGTACATTAATATTTTGATTATCAGTATAATCTTTTTGAGCATTTAAAAAACTTTAAAAATTGGGAAGTTTAAATTTTGAACATTATACAAAAGCAAACATGATGAAATGTTTGTTTTTTCTATGCTTGTGATTAAGTACTTTAATGGTTTTATTTATTTATTTTTAGTATTCTGTTGATAAAGACAGTCAGTTAGAGTTAGTACTACTTCATCTCAATTTGAGAATTCATCTGAAGGAGAAAATGTTATATGGTCAGAATTAAGATCAAATGAAGATTTGGCAAATTTACCTAAAGAATCTGGTTTGTTAGTGTTTTTATTTTTATATAATGTAGTTGTTCTTAAATTAATTGAAATTCTTAGTATTCAAAAATTGGATAATTTAAAATTAGGAAAATAAATGCCCGAGTCTTATTTTATTTTCATGGCTTTTAATAGACAATTCTTTCTTTTGCTGGTTTTTGCTTTATGAAGTTATTAATTTTATATATATATATATATAAAGTCATAGCAGAAATTAGTACTTTAATCTGTAGTGTTTCAAAATTGTTTTGAATTATGTTTAAAAAAATCTTTATAAAGGTTTATTTATTTATATCATTGTTAAACATTGTGCAATAAATAACAGCTCTATGGAGTTAATGTGTTATTTGAAAAATTACCTATAAATTAATATTACTAATTAATAAAAAAAATTGAAGATATATTTGATCATTAAGATTAAAATGTTTTCTTCTTTAATAGCTATATAAGATATGATTGCATTTATCAAAACAAAAGAATTATTTAAGTACCTCAACCATATATCAGATTTAGCAATGGAATGTTTGTAATGCTATCCAAATTATGGTATATATATATATATTTCATATGCTAGGTCAGGCTACTTATGGGGTGAAGGTCCTGCCACATTTAAGATTTGTATGGAATTCCCATTTATTAGAACTTGCTGATTTGCATCCAGATTGGCTTTTATATATAACACATGGTTTTGTTGGGCAAGCTAATATCCTTTAAATGTATTTTGACTGTTAAGAGTACATTATTTTTTACTGTATGAATTATTAAAATTTGTTCTCTGAGTTTTGGTAAATAATTAGTGAATGAGTTTTTAACTAATTAACTAACAAATTCTGAGGAAATTTTTATTATCAAAGAATCATTTTATTGTTATAGATGTTCTGTAATTAATGTCTGTGAACAATAATTAATATGATGCAATGCCAAAGGATGATTATTGGACAGTAATTTGTTGTCATCTTATGAAAATTGTATTTTCAGAGTAATTTCTAATTAAAACATTTATGACGGGATTTGAAGATATAATTTTTTGATTATCTATTATAGAATAAAAAGAATAAATTTTAAGATCAAATAAAATTAGAGAAAGATGTTATGCTTTGTATAGATGAGTTGAGGTCTGATCTGTATTTGACTAATGTATATGTGATTTTATTCTATTCTTTTCTTTTTCTAAATAAAATTTGTTAAAAATTTTTTTAATCTAAAATCAAATAAAGGGATATTATCTTTAGTTTTTACTTTATATTCATCTTAACATAACTCAGATTTAAGTGTGTATGGACATTCTATCTATTTAACACTAATTGCTCGACGTTCACAGATGTTCGCAGGGACAAGATTTTTAAAAAGAGGAACTAATGATAAAGTAAATTTTCTTCAAATTTGCATGTATTTATAGATTTGATTATTCAAAATTTAATGAAAATGGTGTAATGCTTAATTTTGAATTGAAAGAAAAGTAATAAACTACATTTTAAATTAACTTTTAAAAGTAAATTTTAATTCAGCTTTAAATAATTATTGATTTTTTAAGGATTGAAAAAATAAAAAATAATTGAAAATTGCTGAAATAATTGTTATTAAAAAAAATAGGATACTTATGTAGAATTTTTCTTATTAATTATTTTTTATGATTAATGTAAATTATAACTTGTTAATTTAAAAAAATATACAAGTGAGTGAATTACTTTTACTTTCTCTCTAAAATTTGGAAAAATGAATAATAAAATGTAAAATATATGTTCCATATTTCTAAATAAATTGTGAAATGGTTTTTTTGTAAATTTTCAGGGAGATGTTGCAAATGAAGTAGAAACGGAACAAATTGTATTTGATTCGACTGTTTCACCCTTAACTGTCGGTAATTTCACATCATTTGTCCAAATGAGAGGTTCTATTCCATCTCAATGGTCTCAAGATATCTCAAAGATGGTTCCCAAACCTGCTATTACTTGTGAGTGTTTAATTTATATATTTACATTCTTTAAATTTAAAAGCATAATATATATGTAATTGTATGTTTAAAGCAAAATATAATAGTAATTATATGTATGTATAAATCGTTTTTTTAATGAGTGTAAAGTGTCTTAAACTGAGTAATAAGTAATTTTGGAAATGTTTTTGAAACAGAAAGCTTGTTATCCATTGGTTTCAAGAAGATGAAGGATTTTATTTTTATTGGTAATTTTTTGAAATTATATATATAAACATAGATATATAATTTCTTGCTAAAAACTTGACTCCTTGTTAGATGTCATTGAGAATTATATCTAGTAAATTATGGTAATCATACTTGTTTTTGCAGTGGATATTGCAGATCCTTTTTGCTATGTTGCTGGTCAGCATTTCAATGTCTTACTTCGACGCTATGGATCACCTATTGTGGTATTAAATTTAGTTAAAAGACGAGAGCAGAAACGTCATGAAAGCATTCTAAGTGAAGAGTTTTCAGAAGCTATTAGTTATCTCAATCAGTTTTTACCTCCTCAACACCAAATTATTAATATTGGTTTTGACATGGCCCACACTAATAAAAAGTAAGAAAATGTTTAATTTTATACTCATTAATTAATGTCTATGATGCATAATATCAATTATTTTCTTTTTACAAGCATCTTAAATTTGATTTAAAAATTAGTTTTTCAGATATCAAAGTTTTAAATGAACACCATCATAAAAATTTTTGAACTTTCATTTTTATAAGAGATAATAAATAAAATATGTTAAAATTACTAAAGAGAGCATGAATATTTAAATATAATTATTTTAGTTTTCAAAGTACAATAATCTTAATACCTCCTTATCATTTATAAAAAGTTTTATAATTTCAGTTATTAAAAGATATAAATTTAATAATAACAAATTCATTATTTAAATCTTTAGAATGCATTTTATTGTAAAATCTGGGTCATTTTTTAAGATCAAGATATCATTCATCATGATCATTTTTTTTTTTTGTCAAATATTTTTTAACTGTTTATGCATTCAGTATTACTACAAAAAATAACAATTGCACTAAAATAGAATTTTATTTATTTACGAACATAAGTAAGGTATATCCTTTATTTCAAACTTAAATGTAAAGGTCTGCATTGAAAACTTTTATAATTTAAATATTTAAATGTATCTCTTTTCAGGAAGAAAACAGCTGAAGTTATGCCCCGCCTTGCCCATATTGCTTATCGGGTTTTGAATAAAACTGGGATATTTCACAGTAGAAAGGAATTCTATAGCCAAAAAGTCAACCCTCATATTTACAGGAAATTATCTCTTGGTGGTTATCTGAAAGAAGACCATTCCAGAGTTCAGACTGGCATTGTGAGAGTTAATTGTGTTGATTGCTTGGATCGCACAAATACAGCACAATTTGCCTTGGGCAAAGCTGCATTAGCATTTCAGGTAATCTATTTCTCTCTCTTTTGTAATATTTATATATATGTACAGATATGTAAATATATAATAGTTTTATTTAAAAATAAAGTTCTGTAAAGACATCAAAATCATAAAAATGTATAGGATTTGAATTTTGTGGATATTTTGAATTAAAAAAAAAAAAAGGCTTACTGTTTGGTAATGCAGAAAGAATAATTTTTTGTAGATATTTATCTGTTTATATTTGTTAAATATGTTAATAATTTATAAAATAATTTTTTTTCTGTAAAATAATTAGATGTTCTGATTGTTTATGGTTGGATAATTATATGGTTTTAATTTACTTTTTTGGTACATTATATATTTTTAAAACGATATGAAATAATTTTTGAAATAATTTTTCAACAATTATTTATTATTAAGAAGCTTGAGAGTTAAAATGAATTGGGATATTTTTTCTTTTTGTTTAATAAAATCTACATTTTGCCTAATTTTTTTATTCTTTAAAGCAATTAAGCTATTTATAATTTTAAATTAAGTAATATATATTTTTTGTTTGCTTAACAAAGTATTGCCAACTTTTATAAAGAAATTAATGATTATAATAGATAATTTGTTACCTGTATTTATAATACTAACAAAACTATAGAGTAATAATAAAATAAAAGGGCACTTTCCCTATTTCGAAGAAGCAGAATGTTGAGATAAACATCCCCTGTTCTTTTCATACTAAAATTGGCACTGCTTCACCAACTTGGCTTTTTTATCCATATATTTTCTGGAAGTCAGATATATCAATATACATATATTTATTCATTAAAATTATTTAATAATATGCAGATAATTTTCGTTAAATATTTGTTTCTCCCTTTTAATAAATATTACTGTGAAATGTTTCATATTTGATTTACAATTATTCTGGCAGTGAAAATTTAGCAGACCACAATAATTATAAATTAATATAAACAAACTATAATTATTAGTTTAGTATTCAATTAAGATTACAATTGCCTTATTTTTAAAACACTAATATATTTAAAATTTACATAATTCAATTTATTCTTACTTTTTTTATAGCTCTATGTTTTGGGAGTTTTAGAAAATCCTAAGTTAGAATTTGATACTGACTGTGTACGGTGAGTGTTTGATATTTTATATTTTATAGGTATTTACACACAATTTGTGTACATTTTATCCTTTTTGTGCACTTTTAATGGAATTTCTTTAGGATGGAATTACTATTTGGTTTTTTGATTTTACATTCTAGTTTGAGCAAAATCAATATAAAACCAATGAATTTATGTGTGTGTATGTTATTAATGCCTTAAATTCAATTCTATTCAGAAATGTATTTATAGTTATACTTTTTGTACTTCACTAAATGTTTTTGTATTTTGAATGAAATCTAAATTTGTTGTAATTGTGATTGTCATCATAACATAACTTATTTCGAGAAGTTCAATAATTATGTACATGACACTTTTTAATTGGCATTATCTAAATTAATAATCTTTCTTAGCCTTTTTGAAGTTGCCTATATGAGACATTTCCAAATGTTTTCTTATTGATGCAGTATCTAATTTCTGAAAAGATTTAAAAAAAAAAAATGCTTCCTTCTTTTTTAAAAATCTATGTAGAGTTTGTAAATAATAATCATTGAAAACTATTGCCCTTAAAAATACTATCTCCAAAATTTGATTTTTAAAAATATTTATAATTTTCTTTAAATAGAGATAAGACATTATTTTTATCAGCTTCACGAATAACGCTTTTAAAGATTGTAAAAATAAGCTAAAAGAAAAGGATTCTATTTGATATGTTTGAAAATTACAAAGAAAAAAGTAAAACAAAAAATAATTAATAACTTAGAAAATTTATTTAAGTACTCAAATTTATTACTTAGAATGTTGGAGGAACTATATGAAGATCATGGAGACACATTAGCATTACAGTATGGAGGTTCACAACTTGTACATAGAGTGAAGACCTACAGAAAGATATCTCCTCTCTCTTCTCATTCACGTGATATTTTGCAAACTTTATCCAGATATTACAGCAACACCTTTTCAGGTTAATTAAAAAAAAATTTTTTTCATAAATAATGCTTTTTCGTTTTTACTTATAACAAAATGGAAAGTACTAGCTGAAACTAAAATTGTTATTTTTTTAAATTTTATATAATTAGATAATATAATAATCATATAATATAACATTGATAACTAACAGATTTGACATTTAAGTTTTTTGTGAATAAGATAATTTACTTTTTTAATGGATAATTCTTTTAAATTTTAAGTAGTGTAATATTCCATGCTTTTTGAATAATTTTTTTTTTTTTTTTTACAAATCAAAGTGAAGGAAATTATTTATGTTTATGTATTTGTTTAATCTGTTATAAATAATTTCAATCTGGTTTTTAATAATATCTTTGTACAAGTATGGACAGTTGAATTGTTACATTTTTTCATTTTAATGGATTATCTATTGTACAAAAATAACATGCAGAGATAAAGTGATTATATTTTAATTAGTTATGTGTTATGTTTAGGATAATTTTTGACTTGCAGATGCTGATAAACAAAATGCTATCAACTTATTTCTTGGAATGTACAAACCTAGTAAAACAGCAACTCCTCTTTGGGATCTTATGACAGATTTTTATTTACATAATTCCATAGCTGCCGGAAAAAGAATTTGCCACAGAAACTTGTAATAAATTCTTTTTGCTTAGTTATTTAACACCTAAAATCTTGTTTATATCACAAAAACAATCTACAATTTCTTAAATTTGTAATTGACATAAGTAGCTCTTAAATAGAATGATTTAATTGAATTGTTTAAATGTTGGTTAGTTAATTGTTTAAATGTTGGTTAGTTAATTATTTAAATGTTGAATTGTTAAAATGAAAATTCTATATTATTTATTTTAAATTTTGAATTTCTTTACATAAAGCATATTGGTTTGAAATCTTATGTTTGTTTTTAGATATATGTGTAAGTTGCTGACTTTTTTATAATTGTAGATATACTTGTTGGTGGGATTACAATGTTATGAATTCCCTCCCTCTTCCTGTAATTGAAGGTATGCTATTTTACATATGTATTTTAAAAAAACTATTATTTAATTACATTTTTGTGATATAACATATTTCTAGTACAATATTGTTATGACTGCCTTAAAGTTAAAAAAAAAAAAAAAAAAAAATTTATAGAAAAGTAGAAATTTATATTATTAGCATATCTCTATGGTGATTTTTTTTTCAGAATTTATTTATCTATAATTTTTTAATGATATATTTAATTGTTTTATTTCAGAAAAAGAAAGAACTGGAATCTTCTTTAACTGAAATAGTTAAAACTCATCCTATGGATCCAAGAACTGATGGTTTCTTTGACCATTACCGTCCATTTGAAATGACATCACTTGAAGACCTTTTATCCTTCTATATGAATCATTCAGTGAGGTAACATTTCATGTATACAAAAAAAACATCATGCTTTTATCATGCATGCATCATATTTGCAAATATATGTTTGTTTTTATGCTGTTTACATCGCTATACATATATACATTAAAAACGTTTTATACATTCTTACTTAGATAATAATGATTTCTTGATTATAATATCTTTCTCAAACTCAAAATTTGAAGTTTATTATATGGTTTAGAAAATTTATATCTATTTAATTTTTATTCACTTGATTAGAAAAAGCTGCTTAACAAAGTGCCGGGGTGAAAAAAAGGGCATTTTCTGCTAAAAAAAAAAAAGGCATTGTTCGTATTTTTGTGCCAAATTCTGCCATAAATGAGATTTCATATATTTTGTCACTAGAGGGGGTAAAAGTTCTGCTTTCATGACATTTTTACTTTTTATAGGATTTGTTGGCTATGTCAACAACAACATTCATCATGCATTTCTTGTGGTTTTTATATTGGTGATGGAGATGTGAATCGTTTAATGACTCAAACAGTTTGAAAATTCAAAAAAATTATTTCCTGTCAAAAGATTTGTTCTATACCGTGACACCATCTTCGATTCCTTACGGGAACAAATAGAATAAATAATTTATTGGTTAACATGTACTGTTAAATATTTCTACAATAACTATTTCAAATAAAATGTATTAAATTTAAATTCCATTAATATTTATATTTGTAAATTCTGCTCCACCATGCATGATTTTTCCACTTCCTTGCCAATTTTTTTTTAATTTCTAAGAAGTGCTGAATTTTTCACTATAGCAATCTGCTTTATTTTCCCCATTTTTATTTATTATTCTGTTAAATATCAAAATTTTAAAATAATTTAATTTTTAATAAAAATTTACAAATTAGCTGTAGCCTGTAATTTGAAGGAATGAAGCAATTCTTTATTTCGTATTCATTACGTGAACTGAACTTCGTAAGACCATTCTTTTCTCCACACAAAATTTACCGTTATGTTATATCTTGAAATAAAAATAAAAAATTCTTAAAATGAGATTTGTTAAATAATATTTATTTAAAAACATATTTATGACATTTATCTGTTATTTACCTATATGTAATTGCTCATTCTCCTTATGCAGGAATATTTTTTTTTTGTGCTATATTTTGTGTATTTTTTAAAAAAATGTATACATATAATTTGAGATCTAATTTTAAAACTGAAAATACCTTTCACCATAAAAATTAGAAATAACTTAATAAAAATGTAATGTATTTTTTTGATTAAATAATTTAATGATTTTATTTTTTTTAAGTAATTCATTAAAAATTTGTACAATATTTCCATTAAAAATATTCATTGCTAATAATACAAAAAAAATTTGAAACTACAAGAAGGATAAAGAAAAATTTTCAGCTTTTTAAAAATTCAAAATGTATTAGTAAATACATCCATTATTAAAGTGTTTCCAATTCAGTAATGAACATATTTATTGATATACATTAAATAAAAATTATTTTATTATCTATATGTTAAATAAAAATTTTTAAACTTTCTATTCTAATTCTAATTTTCTTCTTGAAATAAATGAAATATATCAATACATTTTTGTATTGATTTTCTGATACCATACAAAAATCGTCGAGTTTAATTTAATTTTGGTACAAATCATGGTTGCTAAATTGTATAAATTTAATTGGCCGTATAATATGAGTATACCTTATAATCTGAAGATGAGCTTTTAACGTAAAAATATGCTGCTATGAAACCCCTGAGAGAGAGAGAAAGCTACTATAAAACTGCCCTGAAGCTGCTATGAAAATAATTTTTTGATTTTCCACCCCTGAAAGTGTGAGTCTACTAATAGTTACGAATCCTCCATCTCCTAATAATTCCTTGTACATATATTTGCCATTTTATCTCAAGCTTTTTGAGCTTAAAGTAATTTATATATTAGTTTTTAAGTAAACAAAATCACTTTTGACATAAGTTATTAACTGTATGATTCCTTATATTATGATATTCTAAAATTCTATACATTTAATTCATAATTTTGAAAAAGTTATATGTGTTAATTTAAAGCTTTATTTTAACAACTATCCTTTAAGAAGCTTTTTAAAGTATTTTACTATCAAAAAATATTAGTATTGCTATTAAAATTCTTTTAAATATAAAATATATGAAAATTTATAAAAATTTAAAAGAAATGTTTAAACATGAATTAGTAATACATGTAAAATGTTGAAGAAAAAATTCACTGTATTGATATGAGTTTTATTTAAACTAAACTGATTAATAGCTAAAAGCATAAATAAAAATTAAAGATTTGGAAATTTATTCCTTATCTAACAAATGATATAAATAAATAATTTTTATTTCAGTAAAATACAATTACATTATTAATACAAAATTAATATTTTTAATGGACAATAATAAAAACTATTTTACATCTTTTGAATGTATGAAAAACATTGGGCTGCTTTAACACCACCCTAGAATGCTTTTTTAATTAGCTGTTATTGTTGCGAGTGATATAAATTCATAACAGTTCAGATCTCTTAAAATTAATACAGCTTATATTATTGCCCCCATTCTTAAGCTATTTTAAAGTTTGAATTAAAAAGTAAAGTTATTATCTAATTCTTATACAGCTATCATTGTAATCCATATTAAAGTGGAATTTTTGTCAAAAACCATGTTACCAATTGAGATACATTTTCTGTATTCATATGCACTTTATAAACTGAGTGTTCAGACTCAAGGACATCTTTCACAAAGGAATGTTAGCATGCAACTTTTTGTGTAGTAGATGTTCTCAAACCATGTATGTAAATAAAATGTCAGATTTGTTACTGCATTTTGTGTCAATATAGACTAAAACAATCATAAGAAATAGCTAATTTCAAATTATTTTCAAGTACCAGTATATGCATACATGCTTTTTTTTTTTAATTTCAGGGATGTCATGCCAAGTTTCACTTCTGATTACAGCCCCTTTTCTGTACGAGTAAGACCAGGTCGTAGAAGTGAAAGCATTGGAGAGAAGCCCCCTAATCCCTCTGTAACTGGTATTTCTTCAACGGCCTCTGCATCTAGTGAAACTAGTGATACAGACAGTGCAGATTCAAGCAGCGAGGACAACTTTGTGTTCTTGGACAGTGAAGAATCTAGTTACTCATTATCTTCTTCATATGGAGTAACTTTTGAGGTTCGCATATTTAAAACAAAAATTGATTAATTTGAAATTTATTTAGGAAATGTTTTATTTATTATAAAAGTACTTAATGTACAGTAAGTAAAAAAAAAAAGACATCTTTAATAACTTTTGTAATTATCATATATTCACATAAGTGGTATCATTGGCAGTAGCTTCAATAGAACTAGCTAATGGTGCAATGCAGTTGATTAACAAAAATTGACAATCTTAATTAACCACTAATTTGAAAATGTTCTATCACTGAACTCAAGATTTTTAATACAAATGATTCAGCATGATGAAATCAGCATATGATATTTTTGTTGCAGATATCTGGTTAAAAATTTTGGAGATATAGGGGTTCAAAAATTGATTTTACTAATGCTTAAAAACAAACCTTTGCTCAGTAAACTATGTCTTGCATTCTAATTAATATTTTTTTTAAATTTTTGCATCAGCCAAAAATAATTTCTTAAGTAGGGGAAGTTAAGTTATATTCATTTTTACAAGGTAAGTATTTTTTAATTTAATGTTAGATTGTTGTATTTCAATGTATTTAAAATGAAGAACCCTATGACACATAAATTTTTATTGTAAAAACTAAAATTTATTATGGACAGAATGAGACTTGAATGCTATTGCTAGTTAATCAAAGATTTACACTTCTAATTTTGATGGCAAAACATTTTCCAATAGCTGTGTACATGTGTATGCATGCAAAATACATACACATGAGGTCAAGTCACATAAACATACTTACTTGCCTCAAGCATATGTATACACATACAATCAAAGGAGCAAAATTACTCATATACAAAGATATATAAACGCTCAAATACATATTTACATAAATGTGCAAATACATACATACATACTTAAATGTACAAACAACATACATGCATACATACATATATACAGAAACACAAACTTGCTTGCACACATACAAACAAACTTGTATATGATATACATTTACATTCATGCACATATGCATAAACATACACACATTAACACTTATTTGCATATCTCCACATATGGGTAAACACATTTAAAGCATGTGCACATAAAATAAATATGCATTTGTTCTGAGTGTCTATACATAATTATTTTTTCTGAGAAAAAAGAAAACTAGATTAATGTATGCATACTTGTTTATATTTGAACTTGCATCTTTACCCTTTCTAATACATAACTACTGATACAGAAATAGATATTTAGATGTACATATGAATATATATGTATTTAAGCATACATATGTACAAGTACTAACATATAATAAAACCTTAATTTTGAAAAGGGTGAATATGATTTGCAAAAAAAGGTGAATTTGAACTAAAATCTATAATGTTTATATATTAAAAATGTGCATAAACACATTAACTATGTACATGCTAAATTTGTTTCTAGAGTGATTCATTTTAGTATCCTCTTTGAATTTTTATAGACACTCTATTAGTGTGCAACATCGCTAATCCAGCACAGCGTGAAACTTCTGAATGTGCCAGATTAAAAGAGCACTTTCTGTAAAACCAAGGCAGTTTATATATGAATGTATTTCAAAACATATCAATTATTCTTCTGCAATTCTTTTTTTTTTTATGTTATTTTAGAATTTTTAAAATCAATTTTAAGAATTAGATTTTTCATTTCAAAGATTATTTCATATCATCATATTGCATTTTATTTAATATAATATTCACTCAATCATACTAATTAAATAAGCTTTTCTGATTATCTTTTTAATTTTTAAAATGCATTTCAAAATTTAGAAGGAAACAAAAAGTTAGAGTAGTAGAAAATAATTATGTAGATTAATATAGCCTTAAAATACTGTTTATTCAAGTTATAAGTTGAGATTAAATTTATATTCAGAACTTGACATTTAATTTAATTTTGTATTTAGAGATATTCTTGTAAAAGGCTTTAAGTGTAAGAAAATGTTTTACATGAATGCATTATGAAGTTAAATGAAATTTAGATAAATTAATTTACCATGTAAATATGAATATTTATAAATTGTTTTGTTTTCTTAAAGGAATGCTTAAAATTTTTAATATTATATAGAATATGTTTTCTAAGATGGGGCAAGTTTATGGTATAGAATTAAAAAGTCCTCCTGAAAAAGATATGAAAAAATATAAAAAGTAAGAAGCTGTTTTTTTAAAACTTAAATCTATAAAAATTGGTTTATTTGATCTTGTTTTGTTAATTCCTGTATTTTAAAAACTTTTTAATTTTTAGATAACTTTTTATTCATATTATTTAAAAATATTATTTTATATAAATTTATTTTCTAAGAAAATGCATCCAGTCTTTTGTTAACTTTGATTAAATTGTCTTTTGATGTTCAATTTATGTATTTTTAATTATAGGTTTGTTAATATTGGAAAGTATGCTGGAATGTATGAATTTATCACTTCTGATTCCCGATCATTAAGTGTATCTTTTAAGCTGTGAGTATATATAACAATGTTATTGTTTTTATTTCATTTCTAAAATATCATATAATTTTCTTATATATATTTAAAGATATTGAAAGTTAATTTACTGTAGCCATTGTTTAAATATATAAATTAAATTTGCTTATTATTAACTATAATAAAATTGTCATTTTTATTATTTGGATTCATTATAATAGCCGAGATGATAAATAGTAATAATTCAGTATTTCCAAAATTCACAAATTTTAATATTGATTACTTTTTATTAAAAAATTCAATAAAACATTGAGCTTGAAATAAGAAAAGGGTGTGAAATTTATTTAGAATTTTTTTTTTTTTAATAATATTCAAATAACTAAAGTAGATTTTGTTTTAAGTAAAAACTTTTTAATTTTGTTTTGTTTGTAAATCTTAAGCTTTTTATGTAAAAATTAAAAATCGATTAAAAGTGTTAAGTGTGCTAATAATTATAACATAAAATTTATAATTAAAAAAAATTAATGAATTTATTTTCACTATTATAGACACAATAAATAAATAATAAAACACTAAAATTATAGTAAAATAAAATTAAAAAAAAAAAAAACATGCTTCTGAATTCTTTTAAATACTTATAGATTTTCCATTATCCAAGTACTATTTCTATCATTTAAAGAAATAAAAATTAAAATGATTGCATATTTTTTTAGGAACCAAAAAAGCACTTTTTCTAATGACTCTACAAGATGTACAGCTATTCCAACAGTGAGAAAAAAATCCTTTGATATATACTCAGCTTATGTAATAAAAGGTTCTGAGGGAGCCTTAATGCCACCAGCAAAATCTATTCATTTATATGAGGAATTTGTTAGGCAGCAATGCCAGTAAGAAATTCTACAGTTGGATCTTCCTTTAAGTAATTAAAAGAAATAAATTTGTATTTACTGTGATTTTGTCTAAAATAAAAGGCTGTGATTTTTACCTATCAGAATTCACATATTCTAATTTTAAGAATAATCTGCATAAAACTATTTAAAATAATGAATTATTTATATGAAAATAGATATGCTTAAAAATTATAAGATATTCTAATTCTAATTTTTTTTTTTTTTATTAAAAAATATATTGTTATTATTCAATTTCAAGATAGTAATTATTAAAAAAATATATAAAAACATTTACATAAAAATTTGACTGAGGATATAAAAATAAATATTATTTTCAATTAGAAATTTAAAAACATATGAAAGGAAAAGGTATAAAATTTGTGATTAAAAACAAATGATTTAATATATAAAAAAATTCTAATCTATGAATAATTTTTTTATATAAGAGAGTATTAAACTAAACAGTTCTGTGATTACATCACTTAATTTTTGCAGTTTCTTCAAAATCTAATTTAAATTATTTTTGAATATTTATTAATCCATTTGAGATTTTTTCTGTTCAACTTAAAAATATGTATAATTTATTTATAAAATAATGTGTGCAACATTTTAGTATGATGATTATATTGAATTTTTTTGAACTTTTTATTTTGAAATTTTATAGTATGAAGCATTTATTAAAACTTACACAAAAAGATTATTTGAGTATAATTGAAGTTTTAACTGACAATATTTTTCACTATGGGGAAAAAAAAATCCTACAGATATTAAATTTCTTTAAAAATTAACTAGCCGAAAATATTTTAAATAAGTTAATTACATAACAATGTAATTATATAATAACATTATAATTAGTTTTATAATTGTTAACAGTTATAGTATCTTTAAGTTCAAAATATTTTTAAATTATTTATTCGATTCAAAATTTATCTGATGAAAAAAACATTTTTATTAGAAATGCTTTCTTATTCATGTTTTTCAATTTTATTCATTAATAAGGTCATAATTGGTTTTAAAAATATTTTTTAAATTAACATTTTTTTTTTTTTTTTTTTTTTTTGGTTCATCAGGAAATCTATATACTTTGAAATTTTCTCCTTTTCTTTTATGTATTTTCTATATTAATTTAATGTATTTCTTTCATGTTTTGTATTAATTATGGTTTATATTTAATTATTCTTGATGTTAACTAATTTTACCTAAGGATATTTTTTTTATTCATTTTATTTGGTTAATGTTAGCATTTTTCATTAACATTGTTGATTTTGTCACTAAATTTGTCTAAAGCATATTTGACATTATTAATATAAACTATTTAACACAAATGTTTTTTTGTCTCATAGATAAATAGAAATTTTTTATACTAAATTAATGTAAAATCGCAAATTTTATACCTTTTTCTTCCAAATATTTTAAAGTTTCCAGTTGAAAATATTTCTTTAAAGTATATATTTCAATAATTAAATTTGATCTTTATTATCTTCTACCAATCTTTTATGTACATTTTTAATAATTTCACTTTACTACTTTGAAATTGAGTAAAGCAATATATTTTTTATTAAGAGAAAATTAAAACTAGAATATCTTGTTATAATTTTGAGGCATATCTATTTTCATAGTTATTTTAAAAAGCATATTTATTTTTTTAATTCTGTAATAGTTCTTAAATAAAATTTTTATAATTAAATATTACATGTGCAAAAAGAAAAAAAAAAATTAGGTCAATAGATTCATTAACAATATTAAATCTTGTTATGAAACATGATGCATATTTAAAAATATATTAAGTCAATAATATTATCAACAATGAATAAATACAATGAATTGAAAATGAACTTAATCATAATTTAAAATTTTAAATGGAATATTTAATTTTCTTCATATAATAAATTACAAATCATCTTTATTCATCATAATAAATTAACACTACCTTTTGAAAGATGCAATTTATTCAAATATAAGTATAGATGGTTTGTTAATTGTTTTGAAAAAAATACTTCATAAATATGTTTTAAAATTACATTTGTTAAAAATTTAAACTAAAAATTTAATTTAAAAATTAATAATTTAATTTAAAATTAAAATAATTATAATATATAATTATATAAATAAAATAAATAATTTTTCCATTATTCTGAATTATATGAAATGTTTTAGGGTGCAACACAATGAATTGAAGAATAAAGGGGAACTGATGTGCTCCAAGTACAAGTTTAACCAATATATTGTAAATGTGAGGCTATCTTACCATAAATTAAAATCTGGACATATCCACTCATAAAAAAAAAAAAAAGCTATTTTTGGTAATATTTATTTTTTAAATTAGATATTTGGCATTTTATTTTAAACTAAATTTATAAATTTATAATAATTTTTTACATTCATCACACTGGTTTTGTAAATTATTATAGTTATTTTGTTAATTATTTTTTCCCTATATTTCAACTTTCAGGAACTGTTATGAAAAGTACAATAATAAGTATTTGTTTATGACATTTATAATTATATCAAGTGACCTTTCTGATTAAGATAATAAATTTATGCAAATAAAAAATTTATAATTCATCAATTATATATTTCCTAAATTAGTGCACAATTATATTTTCTTGATATTTAGTTAGTTTAGAATGATTTTTGTTAAAATTTAAGAGTGCAAAAAAGAATTTTGAATTTGAGTTCTAATTTGATAATAATTTAAAAATAAAACTCATAAGATTTGCAATGATCAAAATTGTATTTTTTAAAACTGCATTTTTGGAAAGGTTAAAAAAAAATTGAATAAAAATAAAAAGTACATTTATTGTCAGTTTTTATTTTAATTGGGTACCAGAGTTTCATTTATTTTGAAAATTTTACCATATTTATTATACATTTAATAATATGTTATTATATATATATATATATATATATATATATATATATATAAAATTAATCAATATATATTAAATACTATATATAATTAATTATATTATATATTAAATCATTAATATGATTTTATTCTGTGAATAACAAAGTTGATTATAAATATGAAAAAAAATATTTGATTTTTTAATTTACAAGATGTTTTTTTTAAGTTTTATATTATTTATTATTACTATATTTGACATATAAAAAATAATAAATGAACTATATAATATATTTGTGTAAAGAATCTTTATTTTTTGCATAATTAATTTCATTGGAAATTGATGCATTTACATATTGTAAACTTTTTTTGATTAGCTATATCAAATATTGTCTTGAAACAATGTTATATATATATGAATTAATAATACTGTATATTATTTATTTTATTACTGTATTATATGTGATATATTGTATCAAATATTTAGTGAGTCTTGAAAGAAGCCTTAATTTTGTTATGTTATTGAAATAATAATTTTTGTGAAAGTATTTTATGATTATGGAATATTTTGTAAATAATAGTTGTTTACTTTATTTCTTTAAAGTATTATTTCTGTGTAATTTATGTTTGTTAAGTTTAAATATATATATTTGTTAAATAATTTTAATAAAAATATTTAATACTTATGCATAAAGCAAGGAGTTAAATATTTTTTTTTGAATAAATGTTTTGAAAAAAATTTTTGCCACTTTTTTCCTTAGTATGGGATAACTATGTATATTAAAAATAAGTTGGTTTTTATCATTCCAGAGTTTTTTCTTCTTTTATTTTTTTTTTAGAATTTAAAAAAGTGTCAATGAAATAAAATTGCAAATCAAGAATTTTAAATTTAAATAAATAAATTACCCTTTAAAAATTAAAAGAAAAACAAACCTTTTAACAAAAGCAGAAAACATCATATAGTCGAAAAATTAAGGAAAATTCTTTTAAAGAAAGTATTTTATTATTTTAACAATATATTAATGCTAGTAGGTATGATCTTAATTCATTTGTTTTCACACTTTTGTTACATAATTATTTTTATGCTTCATAAACCTATATTGTTTGTTTATAAAATAATTAACATTTTATATGCTGAGTAACATAACTATTACTAAATTTTTAATTTACAGTAGGATTTTTGAATTATAAATCATATTGATATATTTCAAATATCTCTATTTTATCTGGGGCATGACATTAAGTCTTTACTTTTCCATCCAATAAACACTCCCTTGTTCTGTTTCTTCAGCCATTGTTTGAGAGGTTCAAAATATTCCAGCATTGCAGATGAGTCTAATTTATTATACGTATTATTTGAAAATATGCTTAAAATTTCATGCCAAGGCTTTGATTTTCCTTCTCTCAGAAGTCTTCTGGAAAGGTAAGAGTGATTAAGTAACCAGTATGTAAATAATTAAATAAAAAGAAATTGTAGATAAATAAGATTTTTTTGACATTGAAAGTGAAAGTGATGCTTTTAAACCCTGCTATATGTTATACACTTATTATATGTATGATATATACTTTTAGCACATTTTTTTTTACAATTTATTAACTATAAGTTTAGAATTTTTAAAAAATTATTTCATTACAGTAGTTGTTGGAATTCTTTTTCTTGTAAATATAATTTAACACTGGTTATATTTGGGTTGATCACATTTTTTTGCAACTAAATTTGAAATGAAAAATTTGCCTTAGTCATAAAATTGTAAATTGCATAATAACTTTAATTGGATGCAGGCCATTGATCGAACTTCCCTGATGTATAGTACATGTTACAGCATTACCTAAAGTTAATCATTTTGTACAAAAAAAAAGGTACATTTTGATCGCTGCCTTCATGGAAAAAATGTCCAATTATCATTTCATTTCTTTTTATGCATTTTTAAAATCACTGAACATGAAATTGTAATAAAAAATAGAAATGTATTTGATTACTTTTAGGCATCTTCATATTGTTAGATTTTCAATAAATAAATAAAATTATTTGATGGAAATCTTTCAAAGATTGGAAGAAATGAAATATTTTGTTTGTGATTGTATAATAACTTTAATTGAATGCAAGCTGCTGATTGATCACCCTCATGTATGGTACAATGCAGCAACATTGCCTCATTCTTTTTTTTTTCCTTAGTTTATTGTGTTTTTCAAGGACTTTTGCAAACCTTCCAGTACAGAAGGGCTAACACCTCAATAATTATATATATATAATGATTGTGTATTCTATTATGAGATCAATCTAATTTATAGTTTTGATGATACTTGCAGCAATTATAGTTAAATACCGAGTTACATTTTAAAAATTTAATTTTATAACTATACTTACCAAGAGCTTTTCCAGCTTTTTTATTACCATATATTGCATTTATGTAATAATCCTTTGTAATTTGATTCATTACAAAGAGTTTTATATATTTGAAACTGCAGAATGTTTGCTACAAAGTACCTGTAAAACATTAAAATAAATTGTAACTTTTCTATTTTTACTACACATTATACGAACCAAATTTTATTTCTGTTCGATATTTTAATAAAAATCTTGTAGGGTATATCTAAAGCGTTTATCATAAAAAAATATATGAAGCTGAATCTAAATGCCCAAAAAGCTCATATTCTTCTTTTGATGAATTTTTGGTTTTTAACATGTTTTCCAATCAAAAGAGAATATGTTTCAGATTTTAAAAAATTACTACTGTTTGTTTTTAAGCCTTATTAGGGGGTTTTTTTTTTTTTTTTTTTTTTTTTTTTTTACAAGTTCTCTATTTAACTATATTGGCTCAGTTGAAAATTTTTTATGTATAAAAGCTAATTATTTATGGTTATGAGTTTTTAAAATTTTTTGTCATGTCATAATATGTAGTTAAAAAAAATAAATTAATTAATGGTAATTTTTCCATTGAATCTTTTTCTACTACTTTCCCTACTTTTTCTTTTTAATATTTGTTAATTACTAGTTATGCAGCAAGTGAAAAATAGTTGTCGGAAATTTTTGTATAATTTCCAATTTTTTACAGATTAATTTGTAAATTATTGATTTTTTTCAGCTGTACATCTTTAAAAATGTAAAACATTTTAAATGTGAATTTTGCGATTTAAAATTTTTAAAGAAAGTAGCACACTTACCTGAAATATTCCACATTGAATGCAATATGATGTTTGGCTCCAATATCAAAATCCTTTTCTGTTCTTTTGACAGGTGGGCAAAGACCTTGGTACTTTTTTTCTATAATAAAACTGTAGTTAAAAACTGATTCTTACTTTACTAACTAGCTTACAAAAGTATAAATTTGTATGTATAAATCTTTGGAAACATGTACAATCTTTTTCTGTACTCTCTCAGAAGGCAATTTGTTTTCATTTCATTAGCATTCATTCTTCATTTTTTTCCAGCTTCCTTCACACCAAGGCGTGAGGCAGCTACGTGTCACGCGGCAGGGAAGAAAATTTGGTACTTGCGTATTAACGCCACCGCAGCAGAAGTTGCGCTAATGTGCCAATAAAGAGCTGTCTATGCGCCAAAATAGAGACTGTTTTGAATCTATGTTAAACTCTATATCGGCCCATTTTCCACCGAAATCCGATTGACTACTTTGTTTTTAAATAAAGTATTTTGAATTTTGAAAGTGTTTTGATTTTAAATAAAGTGTTTTATATATTTTATGATTTGTCACAAAATTTTAAGTGTAGATTGGCGCCACTTAAAAACCGCCAAATATGTAGCTGCGGTGGCGTTAATACGCAAGTACCGAAAATTTTTCGACCTGGGTCACACCGAAACTTCAGAAATCGCTTTACGCCTAGTGAAGTTCCAGTTACTTCTGCTAGATGACATATCTATTATTGGCTCAATCCAAGTCACATGACGCAGCAAGCATTTGAGAGTTAAAGTTGGTCAACTCGAAGCGGTGGATTTCAACTGGTTTCAGGCGAACGCTGTGAGGCTAGTGATTGGTCAACGCCTCACGCCTCGGTGGGAACGAGCCTTAATGCGGTGAAGTATAAAGCGTTGACCAATCAAAAGGCTTAACACGAAATGCCCGAAACGATCGCTCTTATAAATTTCAAACGCTTGATGCATCACGTGGCTTGCATAGAGCTAATAAAGATCGTAGGAGTAACCGGAACTTCACTCGGCGTAAAGCGATTTCTGTCGATTCGGTGTGTCGAAAAATATTTGTCACTTGATGCTTCGCGGTTTAATGCATTGGTGTGAAAGAGGCTTAAATGCATTAAAGATTTAATTTTGGCAGATCCAGCACTTTCGTTGAAAATGTTTATCACTATTTCCTTCTAACAAAATCCAAGCACTTCTTGTTCTAATAATAAATGTCAGTAATAATGCCCTTAAAAGGAAATATTTCGTTTTAACGAAGCATTATTTCATAATTCAAAATAAAAATATATTTTAAAGATTTTAAAAATATTGGGCAACTTCTGCCTTTTTTAATATTTTAAAAATATGGCAATGCTCAGAAATTAAAGTATAAAATTTATTTTTTATACAAGAGTGAGATTCTTTCTTTTAAACATCTCCATTGATAAATTTATTAATCAGAAAAAGGCAGGACTTTATATTTTGGTAATATCGCATAATGGGGGCCGTACGGATTTGGCGTCAAAATCTTTTCGCCAAAGTGCGCCAAGTAACAAGTTGCGATTGTAAGTGTAGTAAATTGCAAACAGTGCAAGAAACCCGGGTTATCACATTTGACAACGTATCGCCCAGTTGGAGCCACAAAAAATATCCGAATACCAACGGCCCCTATTTTACGATTTGGTCATGTTTTCTTATTTGTATAGTTGTTTAATAATTGTATCTAATTAAATCAAGAGAGAGAAAGTGATAGAAAATATTTAAGGTAGTAAAGAAGTATAATTTCAGTTGACTAACCTTCAGAAATATTGATAATAGATAACTATTGAAGAAATCCATTAGTTTGTAATGACATTTAAAATGGTAAATATGATTAGATGTTTATTACTTGATAAATATGATTTATAAAACGAAATTCTAAAATTTTACATACAAAGTATTCAGTAAAAAATGTGGGTACTGTCAATTTCTTGAAAATATTTTAATTCTGCTGCTTATTCGTATTAGAGTAAAAGCCAAAATCGCTGAATCGCTTGGGATTTGGAGTCAAAAATTCTTTTCTCCAAAGTGCGTCAAGAAAAGGGTTACGATTGCAAGTGAAATGAATTGTAAACAGGGCAAGAAATCCAGGTTACACATTTGACGACATATCGCTCAGTTGACGTCATAAAAAAAAGTCTCCAAATCCCAACGGCCCCTATTTTGCGATTTGGCCAAATAAAATATTCTTCTAAGGTAATAAAATACAATGAGAAAACTTCATTAAAAGCAGCTTAATTTTTTTGTTTATTTCTTAATATATAGACCACTTATCGTGAAAAATAATTATAGCAATACAGATAAGTGAAATTATTTGAATTAGGGAAATAACTAAAAATAATTTCAAGAAATCATTTTTAAAATTTCTTCAACTTAACGGGCATAATTGATATTATTTGAATTGATAAGCTAATGATATATAAGATAAGATATACATTAATGAAAATGTTCGCCAGAAAATATTTTAAAAACTTATGTAAAAACATTTGTTTTAGAAATTTATGTTGATATGAGTTTTTTTTAATTGGTAGTTTTCGTAATAATATGTTTTATCTTACCTGTAAAGCCAATACTTTTCATTGAAATGGTCACTTTTTCAAAGATCCGTTATATACTTGAATTCTCCAATGGTCAATGATGTAAGCGTAATTAATTGTTACTGCATACTGTAGAGCGATGTACATTAAATAATTTATGTTATTTTCTGCAATGGATTTAATCAAAATGAATCGCTAAACTATTATGATTAACATTTCAGTAACAAATTTAAAATTAAAAGTAAAAAATTATAATCAATTAATGCGATCATTGCTTTAAAATTATCGAAATTTTAATGCATTAATGGCCTTAATATCAGTTTTGCACTATTAATGCATTGTAACATATTCCACCCCATTAAACAGCACTATAATCATTTAAAAGTTAAAATTCACATTATTGCAATATATGAGTACAAGCATTACCCATAAAATGTGTGTTTTGGGAAGCGAAGTTTTCGTATCCTTGATCATTAAAATTGCTATGCAATGTACCCTTATTATAAACTTTCCTAATCATCCTCCACTAACAATGAGCTCCATTTACATAACTAATAATGTAACTGAAACTAATATCATGATATTAATATTATTTTTGTCCACTAATACATTAATCATTTTATGTGGATATTTTAACGCTCACCACACTTCGTGGGCTGTGCAAGGTATAATGGTACTGGTATCTTTGAGAAAATTGCTAATCATTATGATCTCGACATTCTTGCACCTAGCATTGCTATTAGGTTTAGTCAAAATTATGTCTCCATTATTGATCTTTTTAGCAAATAACGTAATGATATCCTATATAGTCCCTATGATATCAACTCTATCCCTGAGTTCTGTTCTGATCACAACCCAGTAATTGTTAACTTCCATATCTCTTTGCACGTCATTGGAATTTCTCAGAAATGTAATTTGCCTACTAATTGGGCTGCTTTTAATTTACATCTTGACATCAATACTGATTATTTTTCCTTTCTTTATATAGTTCTTATCAAGAATTAGGATTTGAAGATATCTCACTCACCAACAATAATCTTAATTTGTAGCATGCGTCTTGTAATTTCCAAGATAGAAGAAATTTTCTTCCACTCTATGTCAAAACTTTAATCACCAATAGAAACGAAGCAAGAAAAAAATGGCCCCTCCGTAGAGAAATTTATCATTGCATGTAAGAATCCTGGGAAAACCAACTACGTAAACTGAATGATGCTCATAGCTCCATCTGGAGGAAGAGCATAAAAACTACAAACATTAAGACTATTATCTTGATCAAAATTCTCCGATCGTTGCTAATGATCCTAAAGCTGAAGTTATTGCTGACAACCTCCAGGAATAGTTCGTTGAAATAATATCTTATGTACTTCTACTTGTTGAAAACACTATCAGCAACTTTATAGTCATTCTGACCCTAAAACAATTCGTCTTCTACAATTTAAGCAAATTCATTTTTGTGCATATAATTTAACTCAATTAAGATGTGGAGGTATTGTGGTTCTTAAAACCACCTAGGAACTCCGTAACCGGTACGCCGTTGCCCCCAAAACAATTCATACTAAAGTCTCTATTATTATTAATTATATTTGTACATTAAAGATTAACAAGACTTCCGGTTTAGACAATATTATCAACACAATTCTTAAAAATCTTTCCTTTAAAATTATTCTTAAAATTTGTGACATTATTAATTCTATTTTTTACCACTCTTATTTTCCCAACTCTTGGAAAACAGCAAGGATTATTCCCATTCTAAAATCAGGCAAACACACCACTAAACTTATTAGCTATCGGCAAATCTCCTTAATTTCTTCAATAAGCAAAATCTCTGAAAACTCTATCCTTACTCTATCCCATAGAACCATTTTAAATAGGCAACTAAAAAATGAGTTCTAAGAAAAGTTCTATAAAATGTCAAGAGATGCATAAATTTAAAACGAATGTTTACTGAAAATTGAAAGGTACAATATGCTGTATATATATATATATATATATATATATATATATTTTCAAAGTTTGAATTTTGTGCAGAGTTAGTCATAAAACTTTACAGACTTAATATATATATATATATATATATATATATATATAAAAGATTTCAAAAATGTTAAAAGAATTGTTAAAACTTATCAAGAATTCTTGAGTATATTTGTGGCCTTACTTTCATCCATTACTTCCCGTTCCTTCAAGAGACCTCTCGATCGTAGGTATTCAGGATTACTTATAGAGAGTGATATGGTGTCTCAATAGCTTCATGAAATCCTACGCATTAAATAATTTATTTTACTAAAATAAATTTATTTTAAAGCGATCTTTTAATAAGGTGTATTAGTTATTTCTATTACAGCTGAATTAGCTAGCATTTATTAAAATCTTTTAAACAAATATTTTAGGAATGCTATTTTATAAATATTAATTTATTGAAGAATTTCATATTCTATTTAATTAATTTAAAATAAGAATAGGTAATTTAAATTTTAATTGAAGGACTTGAATTAAAGTGAATTAATGTTTAATTCTAAATAAAATAATTACCAACCATTTAAATTTTCTGGTAATTAATAAAACAATGCATATTATACATGGAACCAATTTTATAATCGCTTAATAATATAATCACCAATTTTATAACAGCGTGATCGCCAATTATCACATTTTCTGGCGATTAATAAAACAATACATATCATACATGGAACCAATTTTATAATCGCTTAATATTATTATCGCCAATTTTATAATCGCGTAATCGCCAATTATTTAAATTTTCGGGTAATTAATAAAACAATGCATGTTATACATGGAACCAATTTTATAATCGCTTAATAATATAATCACCAATTTTATAACAGCGTGATCGCTAATTATCACATTTTCTGGCGATTAATAAAACAATACGTATCATACATGGAACCAATTTTATAATCGCTTAATATTATTATCGCCAATTTTATAGTCGCGTAATCGCCAATTATTTAAATTTTCGGGTAATTAATAAAACAATGCATGTTATACATGGAACCAATTTTATAATCGCTTAATATTATAATCGCCAATTTTATAATCGTTTGATCACCAATTATTTAAATTTCTGGTAATTAATAAAACAATGCATATCATACATGGAACCAATTTTATAATTGCTTAATATTATAATCGCCAATTTTATAATTGCTTGATATGTGTTAAAGTAGCAGGTATGATCTGGCATTTTCTGTCTTCAATGTAATTATTGTAGTTTTTACTTTGCTAAATTTAGTTAAATCTGCCATTGGGTAAAATGGCCTTGGCCCATTATGGGACTGTTGCGCCAATGAAGAATAAGAAAATTTAAAAGAAAAAAATATCTTAAAAGGAATTCTGAAAATGTTCGTAAAGAATGAATTTTATCAGAAAAACAACACTTAAAAAATGATAAAATAAATAAAAGAAAAGATTAAGTTGTGCTTAATTTTATTTTTCTGTTTATTCGATTTCATAAGTTGTAGCTTTATTTAAATAAAAAGAACTTATTAGTATTTTATCGTAATTTTCACAAAGTTCCAAATAAAAAATAATAAATACATAGAAAAAGATCATCCAGTTTTTAAAATTATTTCTATCATAAATTTTAATTTATTTATCATTGTAACCGTGGTTCCACTTACGCAATCATGTTTCCTTCGCACTGTCGTTAGTTACGAGATCTCATCCCGAGAGCTAAAAGTGGAATTCTTTCACAAATGTATAATTAGATATTTTTTAACTGAGATATATGTTGAATATTATTTGTATGTGAATGTGGAATTTGTGCGCGTATAAATAAAAGTGGCGTGTCCTTAAAGTTGCGAGTTCTCAACCAGACCACACCCAGTTCCAAACCGCCAAATTTTAGCATTCAAATACGGGGCATCCCACGTTTGGGCGCCAGTTTGTAGTCGAATGTCGGTTTGGAACTAGGTGTGGTCTGGTTGAAGAACTCACAACTTTAAAGTCACACCACGTTTATTTATACGCGCACAAATTCCATTCACATGCAAATAATACTCAGCATATATCTCAGTTAAAATATTCTATACATTTGTGGAAGGATTCCACTTTTAGCTCTCGGCATGACAGCTCGTAACTAACGACAGTGCCTCGTTTTGCCGCACGTGTCCTCTCTGGCGAGAGTCTTGAAGCCTATTGATGATTTCTTCTGTACGACGAAAGGGGCGCTCTTGCAGTGTAAACATGATTGTGTAGATGGAACCAAGGTAGCATCATCTAAAATATTTTTTATTTTCTAACTATTTTTTGTGAGTAGTAACAACATGTTGGCAAAAACAGAAGATTCTTGAAAAGAGTTTTTAAAAGCGTAATTTTTCAATGAAAACGTGCCGTTTTTATTTAATTAAAAAATAACTAGTTAAGTCATTTAATCAAATACACACACAAATTTCTCGCTTGATGTGTAAAGATGTTTGGATTTTAATTCTTCTGACAATCGATCGCAGATTAAATGTAAGTATAAGCATATAAATCTCACCTGGATTTGCAGATTCCCTAAAGAGCTGTGGAAGATGGGCGTAATGCATGTAGTACTCAATGTGGCCCATTTCATGATATACCGTCTCTAATGAGTCAGAATCCACTTCCACGCGCACATTTGAATTCTAGGAACGTACTATGTATAAAGATGCCGTTTAAGCAAGCAACTAAACTTAGAAGGACTATTAGAAATCTAAATATTACACGGAGCCATTTGAAAGTATCCAGGTTAACAAACAAATTATATTTAATACCAAATTGGTCTGAAATCATTTAAAAATTGAATTGCAAGCTTAAAATTTCTACATAAGTTTGATCTTTTAAATTTTTAAATAAGAATGGGTAATTTTAATTTAAATTGAATGACTTGAATTAAGGCGAATTAATTTTTAATTCTAAATGAGACAATTAACAATTATCTAAATTTTCTGGTAATTAATAAAACAATGCATATCATACATGGAACCTAGTTTAACCTGACTTTTATATTTATGAAAGAAGTAATTTTTTTCTAGTTTGTTCTTTATATTTCTTTCTGAGTTACAGCTAATTGTATACCTATAATAATAAACATATACATACTCATACCTACTCAAACGATTCAAAGAAATGTGATACTGCCTTTTCAACTATATCAGTTAATGACAATGCATTTTTAAAATAAAAAATTAAATTAATTTAAAATTGTTTATTCTTATGGAAATATCAAAATTGTAACCATGTTTCCTCCCACGCACTGGCAAGAGCGCCCCTTGCGGCGTTCAGGAGAAATGCTCAGTAGGCCTCGAGATTCTCACCGAGAGGAAGTACCGCCTCAACCAGCGCTCCCGCTGAGAAATGTTTAAGTACAGTCTCTCACCCCGAGAGAAAATATATTCAGCACAACCCTGTCTATAAATTGGGCGACAGACTCTCACCCGGAGAGGAAGTATCTTTCGCGCATGCCGCACTTATCTGAGTATTGGGTTTTCGGCTTAGAAATGGAATCCTTTCACGAATCTATAATTATATATCCATAATTATATGTTACATATTGTCTTTAATTGTATATGTGCGGTGTTTGTACGTGTGTAAATAAAAGCTGTAAGCGGCATAAAGAAAAAGCGAATTCGGCTGTCAGTGATCTTTTGAATCGAAATGACAGCGTATTTGGCAGGAGTTGTTTGGTATTAAATCAACTGTAGTGTTCAATGTGCTTAATTGTTTCGTTTCTTTGTCGGAAAAAGTGGCTTCCAAGTCATTCAACAGTTGTCATAATGTTAGTGGAAAGCCCATCCACCACATCAAGATCATACCAAATTGGAAGGGAAAAATCGGTGGAGCTTTTTTTTTGGAACTTTTTTTTTGATGCTATACCGTTTCCCCCTTCAAGTATCTTCAGTTCAAATTTCAAGTCATTGTGACGAGCGGCTCTTTTTACAGCATTTTGAAAATAGGGCTTTAATTATAATCACCCTGTAAATTATCAATAGTGCGAGGTGATTAATGCACTTAAATGTAATCTGATTTGTCGTGATTGACTATCTGAATTGTCTTATTAATTTTATCTAAATGTTAATTTTAATAACAAATATCATTATTTAAATCAGTGAATGTCCATGAATACGAAATGAAGCACTTACCTATAATCCTTTCCATCATAAAAGTCATAAGCAGAAGCAAGACAAGACATATTTCTGTTCTTGGGTTTCTGGAATTGTGAATAGCGCCAGAAATGAGGCTTCATTTTCATCAGGCCCATTGAAGTAAAAAAGTCTTCTGCCATTATAAACATGTCAATTGCTTTCATTTTCTGAAGTAAAAAAAAAAAAAAAAAAAAAAGATTAAAATTTAAAAAAAAAAAAAAAAAAAAAAAAAAAATATCCAAATCTACATTTAGTATATATTTTTTAACAACAGATTTCATCACTGATTCAAAGTTGTTTTATTTTTATCATTAAAATTATTAAGTTTGACATCGAAGTATCTCTAACAGTAAGTAAATTATTTTATTTTTTATTCTGAAATGGAATTTGTAAATTCCTTCTATTAGCTCACACTCACCCTATATATATCTTGTTCAAATTTTCAATCGTTAATAAAATATTTTTATTCATCCACTCAAGTTCAAATACATTTTTTTGAACTTGTTGTGGATGACACTTGATGTTAATACAGTAATTTTTTTCAAATATTAATTCAGTAATTAAATTTAATTAAATAATTTTAGTTTTTTTTTAGATTTAAGTTGCATACACTAAAGAGCCAAAACATTATGACCACCCCTACATTTTACAATGAACTTGCCTGGATAACGTGGAAGGCACGTGATCAGGTGGAAGTGGTATTTAACTGCTGCTGGAGAGTCTGAAGAATCATTCTTTCACTTACTTCTGTGTGTGATGGTAAAGGCTGCGGATCTAAGCGACTTTGATAGAGGGCAGATTGTAATGGCTCGAAGGCTCGGAACAAGTATTTCGAAACTGCACAACTCGTGGGTTGTTCGCGATCTACAGTTGATAGTACTTATGCAAAGTAGATGAATGACGGTGAAACCAGCAGTAGACGACATGTGTAGGACGTCCACACGCTATCAAAGAAAAAGGTCGTCGGAGACTTCTCGCGTGGTGAAGCAAAACCGAAGCCAGACAGTGGCTCAGCTGAAAGCCCAATACAATGCAGGGCCAAGTAGAATAGTATCGGAGCACACTGTTCAGCGGACACTATTGGATATGGGGCTACGCAGCAAACGTCCCACTCGCGTGCCTTTGCTGACCAAGCGTCATCGCCAACTGCGCCTGCGCTGGGCCCGGGAACATCGTGACTGGTTCATGGAACAGTGGGAGAGAGTTGCCCGGTCAGAGGAATCACGGGTTGTCCTTCATCACTCCGATGGCCGTCTTCCAGGCGAACAGTTGCTCCCTCAATGTACAGTAGGTCATACACCGGCTGGTGGTGGCGGTATTATGCTTTGACGGGCCGTTTTCTTGGGCGTCTCTGGGACCCGTGGTTGTGGTAGAGCAGACCATGAATGCTACAGGGTATCTGAACATCATTGCGGATCAGTTGCACCCTTACATGGCCTCTGTTTTCCAGCTGGAAATGGAATGTTCCAACAGGACAACGCCCCTTGTCACAAGGCTAAAATTGTGTTGGAGTGGTTCCAGGAACATGATGCTGAATTCCAGTTAATGTCCTGGCCGCCTAACTCACCGGATATCAATCCGATAGAACACATTTGGGAAGTCCTGGGACGGCAGCTCAGAGTTCAAAGACCACCAATTCGCTATATCTCAGATTTGCGTGACCGTTGTAAACATCTGGTACAAGCTGTCTCCGGCCCTCTACCAAGGACTTGTGGCATCCATGCCAAGGCGGGTTGAAGCTGTGTTGCGCGCCAAAGGTGGGCCAACTCGTTATTGACAGGTGGTCATAATGTTTTGGCTCTTGAGTGTATGTCTACCAATAGATGGTGCCAGATAAACTTAAAAAAAATGAATTAAACTTATTTATAAAGGACTTTCTGCAATATAGTGGGAAAAAAAGTAGGAATTGACTTACAATTTTTTTTTTTTTTATTACTTGTTTTTAACTGAATTTAAAAATGTAGTTTTATGAGATTTTTAAAAGAATATTCGAATTAAATTTACTCAGTATGACACTTGATAAATATAATTTTTTTATTTTTATTTTGAAAATTAAAAACCCCGATTTATTACACATAGATGTAAAATTTAATTAATGTGATTAGGCAGCTAAGGTAATGCTGCTCCTTCCTGGTACTAAAAGTGGTGTTTCTTTTGGACTCAATGTCGGAAATGCAGGCCATATGTTCCCCACTATCCAAGAAGGCCTAGAGGTGGCCGAGTACGAAAAACTACAACAACTACTTAACAAACAAGTAATATATATATAAAAATTTAAGTCAATTCCTACTTTTTTCACTATATTGCAGAAAGTCCTTTATAAATAATTTTCATTCATTTCTTTAAGTTTATATGGCGCCATCTATTGGTAGATATATGCAACTTAAATCTAAAAAAAAACAAACTAAAATTAATTAATTAAATTTAATTACTGAATTAATATTTGAAAAAAAAACTGTATTAACATCAAGTGTCACATAACACACATATCACACATAATATTATGTACCATATTTTTGTTAATTACGTTTAATGTAACTAATTAACTTTGATTTTATTTTATGAATTTAAAAATATTATTTTAAGAAAAATGCCTGTAGACTTCATTTTACTGGTAATAGAAGTCCGTGGACCAAAATGCTTAGGACCCTCTAACTTAAGTAATCCAAAAGCTATTTTTAAGAAACTTTTCTAAAACAGGAAAATATTTGCATTTATGTATGTTTCAAAATTATTACACATTTTGTTTTTAATATAACTATGACTCTGTTTTGCGCATTTAAAAATATAATTCTGAGAAGGAGATCTATGCCTTTCATTTTATTGGCGAATAGTATCTGTGACACAAATTAAGTTAAGAATCCTTGTCCAAAATAATACACTGTTATTTACGATGATATTAAGCGGAAATGGCGTTTAGATGTTTTTAAATTTAGGTTATTTAAATGTATATTTATTTTGTTTAAGTGCAAATGAGCGTGTTTCTAAAATGTGTCAATAGTTGGAAGATAGAACTCCTACATTGAAAGGATCCTTAGCAAAGGCCCAAAATTAAAGAACTAATTTTAAAACGAACTAATTAAAATGAATTTTTGCGTTAAGACAAGTAATGAATGATTCTTGAGTAGTACCGCTCTTTGAAAATAAATTACTACATAGCGAATGTCTCAAGGCTTTTCACAGCTTGCCTAATCGATGTCAGTTATGTATAGAAAGAGGGAGAGAATGTGCCAGATATTAACAATTTTCATCAGTTACTTTTCTTTTTATAATTTACATTCGTTTAATTTTGAAGACATTGTATGTATTTTTTAATCGCACCAGGACTGAGTTCTAATGAATAACATTAAAAATATCTTAAATTTTACATTTCAGTATCATTCCTTTTCAGTTTCATAAATTGGTAACTTGACGACGACTTGCCAGATTGACGGATAGCTTTAATTGCATAGCAACCTCTATCTCCTGCTTTGTGAATGAGAGAAGTTTCTTAAGCTTTAAGCCCATTGATTAGATAGAAAAGAGTAATATATATATATATATATATATGTATATATTATATATATATATTACTGTGCCCAAAAGTAAAACCAATTTTTTTTTTTTTCAAAAACTCTATTTATTCTTCCAAATTTATTTCATCGCCTTCAAAGTAATCCCCTTCGGACACAATGAACTTATGCCAACTTTTTTTTCAATCCCTCAATGCATGCTAAAAAGTCATCGGCAGGGGATGGCCTACAAAACGCGCGGTGATTCATGTTGAATCTCTTCAATCGATTCAAAACGGTGTCTCCGCAGTGATTTTAATTTAATGAATAGCCAGCAATCGCACGGTGTTATTATGGTATTTGTGGAACGCTATGGGTTTCATTTTCTTGCGAAAAAGTCACGAAGAATCAATGCAGTGTGAGCTGGTGCATTCAGTCAAATCTCGATACCAATCGAGATTTGACGCGTTTTAAACTCAAAATGGAATTGACCGATTCTTTTGAAATTCCAACATCATCAGCAAGGTCTCTTGTTGTAAAATCGACGGTTTGCAAGCACCAAATCTTTTATTTTTGGACGTGAGCTTCGTCGGTTGAGGTTGACGGTCGACCAGAGGGCTCTTCGTCTTCAACGCTTTCTCTGTCTTCTTTTGAACTGTTTGTACCATTTCTAAACATTTTTTTCTGATATAGGAATGCTCTCCGAATACCTTCTGCAACATTTTATACGTTTCCGCAAACAAAATTGAATGCAAGTTCATTGCTCAATTAATTCAGACATTTCAAAAATCGTCGGAATCAGTTTCAACGTCTCTCAAAAAGCCAAGCGTAACTCAAACACTAGGGAATATTTTGACTTAAAATTTCACACAGATGTCAAGGACAGTGCCAGCAACCTAAAAGAAAGGGAAAAAAAATTGAAATTCCATAAGCCCCGGGAATTTTAAACCTTTTTTGGTCTTACTTTTTGGACACAGTAATACATATATATATACACTGAAGTGACAAAAGTCATGGATACTTCTTAATATCGTGTCGGCCCTCCTTTCGCCCGGCGAAGTGCAACAACTCGACGTGGCATGGACTCAACAAGTCGTTGGAAGTCTTCTGCAGGAATATTGAGCCATGCTGTCTCGATAGACGTCCATAATTGTGAAAGCGTTGATGGTGCAGGATTTTGGGCACGAACAGACCTCTTGATGATGTCCCATAAATGCTCGATGGGATTCATGTCGGGCGATCTAGGTGGCCAGATCATTCGTTGGAATTGTCAGAATGTTCTTCAAACCAATCGCGAACAGTTGTGGCCCGGTGACATGGCGCATTGTCATCCATAAAAATCCATCGTTGTTTGGGTGCATGAAGTCCATGAATGGCTGCAAGTGATCTCCAAGTAGCTGAACATAAGCATTTCAGTCAATGTTCGGTCCAGTAGCACCAGAGGACCAAGTCCATGCCATGAAAAAACAGCCCACACCATTACGGAGCCACCACCAGCGAAGAGTGCCTTGCTGGCAGTTTGGGTCCATGGCTTCGTGGGGTCTGCGCCACACACCCCGAACCCTATCAGCTCTTACCAACTGAAATCGTGACTCATCGGACCAGGCCACGGTTTTCCATTCATCTAGGGACCAACCGATATGCTCACGTGCCCACGAGAGTCGCTGCAAGCGATGTCGTTCTGTCAGTAAAGGCACTCGAGTCGGTCTTCTGCTGGAATAGCCCAAGAAAGCCAAATTTCTCCGCACAGTTCTAACAGACAAGTCCTTGTGCGTCCCACATTGATTTCTGCGGTTATTTGACGCAGTGTTGCTTGTCTGTTAGAATTTACGACTCTTTGCAGACGTCGCCGGTCGCGGTCGTTAAGTGCAGGCGGTCGACCACTGCGCTGTCCATGGTGGGATGTTATGCCTGAAATTTCATACTCTCGGCACACTCTTGACACAGTGGATCTGGGAATGTTTGAATTCCCTAACGATTTCCCGAAATGGCATGACCCATGCGTCTAGCTCAACTAACATTCCGCGTTCAAAGTCTGTTAATTCCCCGTCGTGCGGTCATCATCACGTCAAAACCTCTTCACATGAATAACTTGAACAAGAAATGAAAGCTCTGCGAAAGCACTGCGCATTTATATACCTGTTCTATGCGATGCTACTGCCATCTGAAAATTTGCATATTGCTATCCCATGACTTTTGTCACTTCAGTGTATATTATTAATTCATTAAAAAAAAATTAACTTATTAATTATTTATATTTTTTGACTAATAAAAAATTATGCATATATAATTTTTTATAATAATATTATAATTTTAAGAAATTAATAAAAAAAAAATAAACAATAGAAACATAAACAATTGGTGGGAAATATTGGTAATTTGATGGAAAATATAAGAAAATACTGTTTCACCTTTATTTCTTTGATATTTAAATTAGTATAAAACTTACTTTGAATAAAAAGTCTAGTAGGACATGACAAAAGTTATTCAGTCACTCATTATTTTAAAATTTATATATTGTAATATTTATTTTATTAAAAGGAGATTTCCTTTACAAATTCAACAGAAATAATTATATCTTGTGCTCTTTTAAAATAAATGATTGAAATATGTACATTTAATATATTAAACGCGTTCTTTATGCAGAAGAATCATATGAAATTCATTTTATTGTGCATTTTCTGAATGCCAAATTTTAATTTTATGTTTTGTTTTGTATCGTATTTTTCTAAACGGTTTATTAAAATCTAGTTATGTTTTGTCAAACACAGCATAATTCCTAAAATGTTTTCTTAATTTTAAAAATGTTCCCTCACTTCATTAAAATTGTTATAAAACTCTTAATTTTATTACATATTATTACTTTTAAAAAATTGTATAAGTTCTTCTTCAAACTTAGTACTACTAACAAAATAATTTTTAATAACAATTAATAATTTTTAATTTAATTTAGAGAATAATAATAATGATATTTATTTCGTAGTTTAAATTTATGAATTAAGAAGGATTTTAAAATATAGATATTTATATTGAATTATGGCTATTATTTTTACGGTGTTAAAGTATATTTTTTTTTTATAAATAGGGAAATTATTACGGAGTAAAGTTTCTTTTTTATAAATAGAATATAACATTAAACTATTTTCTACAGAACTTATTTGTTGTATAAAATGCGTTTACAATATGAGCTATTTTTGTAAATAAGATCATCTTATATATATCATAATGGATAATATGAATAAGAAATATTTATGCACAGTTAAAATATTTTCTAATGCTCAATAAAATTGTAAAATAACTTAATTTCAAATTACTTTTTCATTCATTACATCAGTTACATCAAAAAGGCCAGTACGATTTGGATATGGCTGTACTATGGGAAATATTGCATCCATTCTTGCCCATACATATCACCTAAAAAAAAAAATTCCTCTGTAAATATTATAACAAAATGTCAATTTAACTATTGTGTTGAATTCTTTAAATTTCTATATAATAATAACAACTTTTGTAAAATAAAACAGTAAAAATTTTTTTTTTTTTTTTTTAATTTTAAATATTTTCTAAGAATATTGAATTAGCCAAAGAATGCCAATTTAATGAATATAAACATTTAAACTTGTTAGACGCCAGCTGCCATATTATGTTTAATATACCGATTCTCGTTTGATTACCGAAGTCAAATAATTGGGAAGGGGTATTCAAGGGGTAACGAACATTTTTAAAAAGCCATATCTCCAGCACCAAAGTCGAGCATCATCAATACTTGGGAGGGAGACCACCTGAGAATACCCGGTTCCATTGGCAAGTTAAGAGTGCTGCTGTCTCAGTAGTATAAAACCACTAGATTCTATATCTGTATGAGTGATTGTAAAACTGGTTACATTAACATTCACTATCGGCGATCCTACAATAGCTCCGTTGTTGGTGAATGTTCGGTCTTCACTTCTGTGGGTGTGTATAAATCGCATCCAGACAAAACAAGCTAATCATTTTCTTCCCCAAGTGCTAGAAACGAGCCACGTTATCTCTCGATGTGAGTAACATCTGGTCTGAAATGTCATCCATGAGAAATCTGGGGTAAAAATCTAGAATCCTGTACCCTTTGTGCCAAATATATGGCCAGGATGCCAAGTCGCCACGTAAGTATAATAATGAAAGCACCAGGTAGTTTTTCGCGGTAAAATGATATTACGCTAAAATAATTCACTAGGATGCCAAGTTGCCAAGTAAATAAACAAAATGGCTGCAGAAGTTTGTTGATTTTGTAAATATTTCGCCAAAATTCGTCGCTAAAAATCGCTATTACGTCACCATTAGTAGCCAAACAGCTATTACTCCAAAATTTATTCCTTTAAATTGCTTATTGATTTAGCGCCAAATAGTATCACTATCCTGCCACAATTTTATTCCAAAAATGCTTGGCACCAAAATTAACGCCAAATTCTTTCACTAAGTTAAATTTTATTTTTAAATTACTTTTATGCCAAAAAAAAAAGTATTGCTTTAAACCAAATTTTATCACCAACAGAGATTCTATTCCTAAAATGATTTTTTGCCAAATATTATCGCTTTAACTCCAAATTTTAGCACTATTATACCTGATAAGTTATGCCTAAATTGACTTTATGCCAAATTATATTGCTTTATCGCTAAAATTTTACCACTATTATGGCAGAATTTTAATGATTTACTTTTACGCCAAAATATATGACTATTTTGCCAAAATTTTATTCCTAAATTGCTTTTACGTCAATTTTTATCGTTTTAATGTCAAATTATTATGTGGAATTTTGTTTTGCTAGCACATAAAAATGTATCATTTTAATAACGAATAAAATTACGCTAAATTTTCAAGATTTCTAGAATACTGTACCACTGAGGTAGTCGCCAATCTTGCAACCGGATTATTTCATCGCCAATGTTCCGCCAATTTTTTTAGGTTTACATAATGTAATTAAAGGAATTCCTAATTTCTTTTTCTGAACAATTTGACTATTTTATTGCTACTTTGATTGTTGTTTGCAGAATTTTTATTTATAGTAAATAAGAACAGAAATACATATTTTGTTAAATAATTATTCCGAGATTGTTCTTATGACGTATATCGGCCACTGACACACAATAAAAAAATTTTATGATGTTGCCACTCCTGAAAATACGAAATAAATAACAAAAAACGATTTTTTATTTTATTAATAATTTTGATTATCAAATAAAAGGAAATTAATGCTATTGATATAGTTAAGGTTTTGTGACAACCGTTATTTGAATTCGTGCGGAAAATAAAACTTTTAATTTTAGAACGTTAGAAGTAGCACGGTAGAACTAATTTTAGATATGTTAGCTCATGGAAGACAAAAAAAACTCTAAAACTCTGTCATTTTGAGATCCTGTTCTTGCTTTCTTTATTCATTTGATATGTATGCACAGATGGCTATGTATGCACAGATTTTAGCGAGGCAATAAAAAAGATCATTTTCGTCTCCAACAAAGGATATATCAGAATAAAATGTAAGTTATTTTTTGGTATCTTCTTTTTATTATTGTTTTATCATTCGAATTTGGTATCGTAAACAACATGAAATATTTTTTGACATAATAGAAAAAAAAAAAATGCCTTATTAGTGAATAATTTCGGCTTAATTTTATCGTAATAGCGATTATTATCGATGTTGATACATTTTTGTGAGTTAGCAAAATAAAATTCCACATAACAATTTGGCGTTAAAGCAATAAAAATTTGGGTAAAAGCAATTTAAGAATAAAATTTTTCAAAATAATGATATATTTTGGTGTTAGAGCGATAATATTTGGTGTAAAAGCAAGTAGTGACAAAATTTAATTGCAAATAGTGACAAAATTTTGGCGTAAAAGCAATTTAAGCATAAATTTTCTGGCATAATAGTGCTAAAATTTGGCGTTAAAGCTGAAACATTTGGCGAACCATTTAAAGAATAAAATTTCTCTTAGTGATAAAATTTGGCGATAAAGTAATAAATTTTGGAGTAAAAAGAATTTAAAAATAAAATTTAGGCATGGTAGTGATAATATTTGGCATAAATGCGATTTGAGGAATAATATTTGACGTAATAGCTGTTTGGTTACTAATGTTGGTGTAATAGCAATTTTTGGAGATTAATTTTGGCGAAATAGCTTTTTACAACATCACACCAACTTTGGCAGACATTTTGTTTATTTACTTGGTGATTTGGCTTCCTGACGGTGCATTTGGCACAAAGGGTACAAGGACAAGATTTTTACCAAAATCTCTTTGATGTGCATGAAATAAATGGTTCTGGTTGGAGAGCAGTGAGGCAGTTGGTTGGACTAACCGATATATAAACTAGAACTACACGTTTGTCTCGTACTTTTGTCTGAATCTGACTTCTAAACTTATATAACTGCGGCTTCTAAACTTATATAAACACATTCATTGTTAGGAACTATTTAATTAGTATATGAAAAATTCCTGAGAAAATCGTTGTTTATTTTCTCAGGAATTCAAAAATTGCCTAAATGAAAACAAACTATATTTATTCTTTCATTCAAGGCTTTACTTTAAAATTTAATTTAACGTTTACTTTCCGCTCCAATGTCAGAAACCATAAAGTATTAATGATATCATTTTTTGAATATAGAAACTGTGTATCTAAAGCAGTGGTGCTTAAAATTAACTTTTATAAGTATAAGCTAATCCTTAAACATTTTGAGGACATTGAAATAATAATCTGCTCATATTTGGACAGTAATTCCAAATGAGCAGCAGAGCACGTGACTTGATATTGGTCAATCGTTGTATTTAGCAACACGTATTTCATGCCAGTTTTAAAACACACATAAACAAAATCCCGTGAAAATCAAAGTTTATTTTAAATAAAAATTTTGAAAGGGAAGTGGGAAAATTAATCTGTTTTAAATAATAACTTATATTCTCACTTATTTTTTAAATTATGGTTTCACTTTTTGAAGACGCCATGGGCCTCTGCCCACGATATTATGTTCACACATGATAATAAACATAAATGAATAATAATTATTGATAATTATAAAAAATAATTAACAGCCATTGATTAAGAAAGTCGAAAACCAGTCCGACGGAGAAACGAGTTTCCAGCGGAGAAAAACATGAGTTACGATATTTGGCAATTTATTGCATGTTTGGCGACAAAAACACTAGCCAAAGTTCTTTGTCCCTCTTAACTGCGATTTGTCCCTTTCTTTATTATGTTATCGCAATTGAATGAATGACATCTAAACAAGCCCTTTTCATAAAAAAGTGAATGAATGTCTTTTTTAGTGTATAGGTGAATTAAAGAAAAGTTTGGTTTTCTAACAAAACGTGTTCAAAACCTTAAATGTGATGAAAGGCTTCGGATAAAATCTGAGTTCTTTAGTTCAACAATGATTATTTTTAATACACAAATACTATTTCTGATTGTATTCTATAGCTGTCACTGAATTATTTCAATGCTTGGATAATTCTAATTATTGAATAGAGGTGTTTTTTTTTTTACTCGAAGTTTTAAATATCCATATAAAATGCATCATCACTAATTAATTTTACAAAGAACTTTCCTACATATATATATATATATATATATTCAAAAGAATGAGGTAAAGAGATGGCTATTTGTCATCAGAAATTCTCAAGATATTTAAACGTGACACACTTTGAATTTTGACAATAATTCTGAATTATTTTTATTATTATTAAATTACTTTATTATTTTATAATAAGATGGAATAAATTTAAGTTTAATTGAATCCTGATATATCGTTGTGTTTATATTAAGTTTAATTGAATCCCTGACATACTACTGTGTCCAAAAAGTAAGACCAATTTCAATTTAAATTTCCCTGGAATATGGTATTTCAATTTTTTTCTTTTTTAGGTTGTTGGCCCTGTGCTTGACATCTGTGTGAAATTTCACATGAAAATATTCACGAGTGCTTAAGTTACGCTCGGTTTTATGAGATGCTTAAACTGATTCCGGAGATTTTCAAATGTCTGAATTAATTGAGCAAGAACTTGCATTCAGTTTTGTTCGCGGAAACGTATAGAATGTTGCAGGAGGCATTCGGTGAGCATTCTTATATCGGAAAAAAATGTAAGAAAGATGTTTAGAAGTGGTAAACACAGTTCAAAGAAGGCAGAAAAAGCGTTGAAGACGAAGAGCCCTCTGGTCAACCCCCATCCTCACCGACGAAGCTCACATAAAAAAAATTAAAGATTTAGTGCTTGGAAACCGTCGCTTTACAATTAGAGACCTTGCTGTTGATGTTGGAATTTCAAAATTCTATTTTAAAAGATGTTTTGGGTCTCAAACGCGTCAAATCTCGATTGGTACCGAAAAACACTGAATGCGCCAGCTCACACTGCATTGATTCTTCGTGACTTTTTGCCAAAAATGAACCCATATTGTTCCACAACCACCGTATTTACATAATTTAGCATTGTGCTACTTTTGGCTATTCCCTAAACTCAAAAGACCACTCCGGAGACACAGTTTTGAGTCGATTGAAGAGACATTTCAAAAATCGCCGGAATTAGTTTTAGCATCTCACAAAACTAAGCGTAATCAAAACACTAATGAATATTTTGACGTCAAATTTTACAAAGATGTCAAGGACAGTGCCAACAACCTAAAAAGAAAAAAAAAAAAAAAAAAAACCATATGCCCGGGGAAAAGTAAATTGAAAACTAGTCTTACTTTTGGACACAGTAGTATGTTGCTTGGATATCCTTGGATTGAAGACTTACCGAATAAATGAGCTGGGATAGGTCCATCCGGCTTGATAGTAACATTTGGATAAAACTCAATCAGTTTTGTTCTTACATATGCATGCAATTGTTTGTAGAAGGGGAGAATCTTCTCCATTTCTTTTGCTGCATTTTGTAAAAATTTTCATCTTCATACGTGGCTAAATTATATTTCCTTTGTTCTCGTAACCTAAAAATTATAATTAGAAATTAAAGATTTTATAAAATAAAGTATATCATACTTTTAAATATGCTTTATATCTGTAATTTTTAATAGTTATAATTTTCTGTTTACAATTTTGCTAGAGAAGGGTGGGAAAATATATTTAATTTTATAGTGGCCAAGTAGTGAAAAACAATGTATTAAAAAATACATTATGTGTGTATTCACAAATTAAACTTAACTGTCGAAATGATGAGAAAATTAACTTTGATCTTAAAATAATGTTCTTGTGAATATATGACAGATATTGCCTGTTTTATTTGTAAGTTTACAGTTATGAGTTCGCAGAATAATTAAATTATATTCTGCGAACTCATGATGCAATTTTTTTCTATTTGCGAAGAAAGAGTGGAGAAACAAATATTGCACTAGTAAAATAAATATTTTTTAATGATTTCAGTTTTTATTTCGTTTATATTTATATATATAACCTTGATTTTAAAATAATATTCTTGCGAATATAGAACAGATATTGCCTGTTTTATATATGAGTTTACAGTTATGAGATGACAGAATAATTAAATTATATTCTGCCAACTCATGATTAGCGCGCATCTTGCAATATCTAATATAACAGGTTCTATGTTTCACTTTAAGTGACCTCAGTGATGCAATGACCATCCCTAGATACGCACAGTTGATTGTTGATAGCAGAGCAAACCAGATTCTCAGTTGAAGTTGTTAGCGCTTTTGATTCAACTTACAGTTGAGAATCTTTTTTAATGAAATTGACCAAAAATAAAAACACGCTCAAGTATAATGGACGCTAACATGCAACACCCATTACGATGTTCAAATACCCAAATTGAGATCGATTTGCAAAAGCTAAAAGAGTGGGAAAACAAATATTGCGCTAGTAAAATAAATATTTTTCAATGATTTAATTTTTTGTTTGTTTCGTTTATATTTATATATTTTTTATATTTCATTTTTAGTGTTCTATATTTTTTACAATATGTATTTAGTATCATTATTATTAAATTATCTATGTTTACATGTAAGAATAATGGTAATCACAAAAATAATAACTCATTATGTTTCAATTTTTCACACCAAAAAAATGTCTATAGTGGGTCTAAATCTAATATGGGGATATATAATTTTATATGCGACCCGCGGAGTTAATGATGCGCTTCCAAAGTTGCTCGCAAGATCATTTAGGTTGGCCACCCCTGTACTAGATTTTTATTTGACGCTTTGTCTCTTGCACTATTAATATGATTTCATGAACTCTGGATGGTCTTTAATATCTTTTGAATAATTTTAAATGCAGTTTTAATATAAAATATCTTACCTTTGTTCTTGGCCCATTCATTTTCTTCTTCGATTGCCTTTGAGAATATGTGTCTGTATTTTCTCCCAGTTGCTTTCCGATATTCGTCCCAGTAATATTTAAGTTCCTCTGGATCTCTAGATTCCACCATTATTGCCAGCAATTCTGATATCATCAGAGCAGATAGAAAAGAAAGGCACATGCATTTTAATATTGGACATGATGAAATAAGAAAAGCTTATTTCTTCCAACTGCTGCAAATGAAGTTACTGAAACATTAACAGTTAAGAACATAAAGAATTATATATTAAATTTATTTGGTGATTATGATATCATACTATAAGTTAGCGATCTGGTGCTCAGTGCCACAGATTTCGGATGAGTCACGGCTGTGCCATGGATGTTTGTAGTGGTTCGCAATCCACTTTAAACCGTAGGTCCCTGTTTAATATGACTATTAGGCATAGGGCTGCCAACTCTGTCCCTTAAAAAGAAAACTTCCCCTGTCTCGAAATCTGCCAGTATGCAGACGGCCCTGGCCCACCATGGGGGCTGTGCGAAGAAGAAGAAAAATTATTTGTATTTAATATTAATTATTAAGTAATTATTATCCCCTATTAAATAATGTTTTCAAATATACAGTGGCATATGACCAATTGCCCAGCGCTCTGGCCATTGGTATCACAGGCTTCAGGTTCGAATCCTGGCAGTGTTATATATGTTTGTTAGTGGTTCAGATTCCACTTTAAACTGTAGGTCCCGCCCTAATTAGCCCAAAGAGGGCAAAATAATCGAAAGTAGAGCGACACATCAAAACAAACTTAAGGTTGATTTGGTATTGTAATTAATCATTTATATGCTAAAATTAAAAGTTTCATTTGAAGTATTCAAAATATTTATTAAAAAAATCTTCGTGTCAGTCAATATTTTGGTTTTTGATGTAAATATATCATTTTAATTACTGTTATGGGACCTAATGGACGAGTGACTAGCGCTCTGGCCTTCTGTGCCACAGGTTTCGAGTTGGAATCCCAGCTGTGCCATGGTTATTTGTAGTGGTTCGGATTCCACTTTAAACCGTAGGTGCCGGTCTAATATGATTGTTATGTCTAGGGCTGCTAATCCTATTCCGTAAAAAAAGAAAACATCTTCTGTCTAGGCAAACGGCCTTGGCCTACCATGGGGCTGTTGCGCCAATGAAAAGAAGATATCTTAAGGTCCATCAGATGTTTATGAGATGCTTTAGTTTTTTTTATCAGTGAATATTGTAAAGAAACACTCTTTTATTCACATGAGATAAAAAGTAATTATACTAACATTTGTTTATATGCCAATGTTTGTAACTATGTAAGTTTGTGGTATGGTTGTTATTTTGGCCAGAATTTAAATGCTTAATGATAATTGTAGAGTAAAGATAGAGTACTTTATTAATTTACTTTAATAGCATAGCAAATAGTTATTTTTATTGAGTGATTAATGTCAACAATAACTCTAGATAAAATAACATGGATTAAAATTTTGTTAGTTAAAGGGTTTTTAAAATTAAAAAGTGTTTTGTTAAGTGATAAAAACCTTAATAAAATAAACATTAAAATAAAACGTTATATTTAAAGTTATTGTTTTTAAAGTTAAAGTAGTTAATAATTTTATAAAGAATAAATAAATCTGTCTAAAATATTCATGAATTATTTGATCTGACATACTAACAGATATTAAATCAGAATTCAAATAAATTCTTCCTAAATTTAATTTAATAAAGCTTGAATAGTAAAATTTCGAGGAAATTGAATTTTCCGAAATTTAAATAAGGACTGAATTAAATTTCTGTTTACTCTATTCATTAGGTAAATCAAATTTCTAAACATCCAATAGTTTTTGATTAATATACTACTAAAAACATTAAATCAGGAATTGAAAAAAATCTCCTTTAAATTCTCAATTTCATTGAAAAATATAGTAAAGCATCTTGAAATTTGATATTTCAGAAATAATGCGTTTGAATCAGTGAATTAACATGAAATAAAATGCTAGAATTTGGCATATTATTAATCACAAATATTATTTAAAATTTTGTTTTATTCTCTTTATATTCTTGATTAAAATTTTGAAAAATCGAGTTCAATAAAAATAAATTCAAATTTAAGTTTGGTAATTTCACATAGAAACAGGTTCAATCCAAAAATGTAAAAGTAAATTATACCTTAAATTTAACTGCAATTTAAAAATGATTTTCAATTTCAAAATGAAAGTTGTTTTCGAAAATCGGATATACCTTTTATAATGCAGATAGCTATTTACATTTAATTATGCTTTAGAAAACATTTCTTTACATTAAAAATATATGAAATTCTAGTTTTATATGTAAAATAAATTGTAACGATCATTTTTCACCATAATTTGTTTAAAATGGTGAAATTCCGTTGAAAAGTAGCAGCAGAAAAGGGTATACGTACGATGAATGTTGTATTTTCATATCAATACTTTAAATAAAAACACAGAGCAAACAAATCTTTTTAGAATTTTATTAAATTTATTGGAATATTTCTACAACCTTTACGAGGTCAGTTCTTTAATTTCGATAGTAACAATACACATTCGATGTTTATAATATTATGTTTTTTAAATACCAGGAACTTCACAGAGATTATTTGTCAATCAAACATTATGCATATTGCAGATTAAGCCTTACCTACACTGTAGTACAGGAATGTGTAGTACATTGTATTTTTGCATTGTACCCACATTCTACAGTGAGGGTCAACATAACAAGTATTCCTGAAAGCCTACGATTACATCGGTGTGGTTCATTTTTTATCTCAAAATCAGTATCACGAGAAAAAATTTATGGTATTTTAACTAGTATTTATGTAACCGCTAAAACTCGAAAGCTGTCAATGTTCATATTACCTAGTTAATCTACAGATTAACTAATTTGCTTCGTTAACGTGCGAAATCAAGAGCTTTCCGCATTTTACCTAGGTAATGTGCATTTTAACGACTTCCGCATCGTTAAAGTTCTAAAGTTTGTTTCTCTCATTTCCTTTCCCTACTCTGTAGGTCCCGGTCTTAATTAGCCCAAAGTGTGCACAAAATGAACGAAGAGCGACAAACCAAATCAAACTTCTTCCTCCACTTTTAGTTTGGTTTCGACAGCGTCTTGTCGTCGCCGGTTCTTTTTATTTCAATTCAGTGTTTGCAAAAAGAGATTTTTATGAAAGATGCCCCTGCTGTAGAAATATCTTTACGTCAAACAGCAATAAAACAATCCCTTGGTACTGGGCAGGGTTTCAAAAAATGTGACTGGAAATCTTAATGTACCACAAATAGGTGTACTTGTCGCAAAATCCAATTGCTATGTAATTCAAAGTGTCACCAGTTTTTAGATTGCATGAATCAGTTAAGCATAATTTTATCATATGTTTTGCAAATTCATTTCCTTAATTGTAATACTATTTTAAAACATTTGATTCTTTGTGTTATAGTTTTTTAATTGAATGATGATTGATTCTACCAAATAAATTGTTGATTAGTTGGTTGTATTAACTTCATTCTTTAGATATTGAAAAATAGATAGCATTGTGTTAATTTAGGCGTACAGAAACGTTGTTGTTTCAGCAAAGGTCTAATTTTCATTTTAACGAGTGCCATTAGGTAATGTGTAGATTACCTAGGTAATTTGAGAAATGAAACAATTCTCGGCATTTTAACGGATCAATCATCCTAGTTAATCTGCACATTACCTAGATAATCTCTGGAATAACCGACTTCTGTACTTTAGCGGTAACTTTTATATTAACCAATGGTCATTAATTTTAAACAAATAGAGAGAATATTTCTTAACCAACAATAATATGTTATCTTTATAACTGTACAAGCTGTATTTATTTTTTAGCGAATTAAGTATTGATTTATATAATGGAATATTTATTAACTTTAGGAATATGCATCACTTTTTAATTTCAGATTTGTATTATTTTTCGACTGCTGTACAAAGTGGCAACGCAGAGTAATAAGAGTCATAGCATATCAGTAATAAGAAAGATTTAAAAAATATATAAATTAATCTCAATTGTATGAACATCATTTAGGTTTTTAGCGAATTTCAACTATTCTATAATAAAAAATCACTTACCTGTTTCGTCTAAGACTGATTTATTTCCCTTGTATGAATTTATTTCTATCTTATTAAAAACTTTCTCCATTTCCGAGAAAGTAGAAAGAGATTCTTCTTTTGAAGAAGTTGAATTAAATTCTTCCTAAAAATAGATAGTTATTGCTTATACTTAGTAAAATAAAGTTTACAAATTTTTGTGGCGTTTGTACTTCATTATGACGTTCTAAATGAATTTATAAAGCAATCAGTTTGAAAGTTTAAAATTATTCTTTTGTTCCAAACTTAGATTAATGTATTTTTAGAATTTTATGAAAATGAAGAAAATGAATTTTTGATGATAAAATTTAGTGTCGTTGTTTTATTGAGAATTCATTAGAGTGGCAAGCTGAATATGAAAATGATTATAATTATAAATTATACTTTTTGGTATTAATACTTAAGTACTTAATTAAACTATTTATATCATTATAGGCGGCCTGAATGGCCGTGTGCCTAGCGATCGGTACTACAGTTTTCGAGTTCGAGACTCGGGGGTGCCATAGATGTTTGTAGTGGTTCGGAATTCCCTTTAAACCGTAGATCTCGATCTAACATGATCTTAGAGCGTTGCGGAGGTATTTATACTCCGCGTCCGTAGCTTATCTTCAAACTATACACGCACCTCCTGGGTAGTGCTAAGTGAGCAACGTCGGTGCAGCACTTGCCTTAAGGCATCGAAGACAATTGTCTAAGTGTTTGCCAGCTGCATTAGAACAACAACAAAAAAACACAACAAAAAAAAAAATATCAATTTTTTTTTCTTAGATAAGCTAATTTATTTAAATTTTTTGAAAAATAGATAAAAAAAAAAGACTTCCTTAAAATAGACAGCTATTGTTTATATTTTAGTAGAATCAAGTTTACAAATTTTTGTGGCGGTTTATACTTCATTATGGCGTTCTAAATCAATTTATAAAGCAATCAGTTTGAAAGTTTAAAATTACTCTTTTATTCCAAACTTTGGTTAATGTATTTTTAGAATTTTATGAAAATGAAGAAAACGAATTTTTTGATGATAAAATTTAGTGTCGTTGTTTTATTGAGAACTCATTAAAGCGGCAAGCTGAATATGAAAATGGTCATAATTGTAAAATATACTTTTCGGTATTAATACTTAAGTACATAATTAAATTTTTGTATCCTTATAGGATATCACTTCAATTTTTCTTCTATAGAAAAGTTAATTTATTTTAATTTTGAAAATGAAAAAACGAATTTCTCATGATAAAATTAGTGTCGTTGGTTCATTGAGAGCTCATTAAAATGGCAAGCTGAATATAAAAATAATTATAATTGCAAAATATATTTTTCCGTATTAATACTTAAGTACATAATCAAACTTTTTTGTATCATTATAGGATATCACATCAATTTTTCTTCTATCGATAATTTAATTTATTTTAAAATCCAAAAATATATCTTAATGAATGAATGTAATTTATTTATTTATTTAATTAAAATTAAACAGCTCCGAGTGAAAAGATTAAAATATTTATCTCAGAAAAGTTTCAAAAGTGAACCTTTGATAAATTGAATTTGATATTTTGCAACTAATATGCAATGGCTAATATCTTAAAAGTATTTCTGATCATATTGATTTACAATACTCAGTAGATAATGAAATATTTATTTTATTTATCCCAAAAAATACAATTGTATGTAGCAAGAAAAGTAACAAATAAGCTAAATGTTAAATTACGATTGTTAACATGTAAAGATTTTATTTGCAAGGACGAAGGATATTTTTTTCATTATGGGGATTTTTATTAAAATGGATTTTTTTATTACAAGACTATAGTTTTAGAATTAATCATCATTATTGGTTAATTTCATAAAACCCATTTGCCATTTTCAGGATCACATTAACGTTTGAGCTCATTATTTTGATAGACTACTTCTACACCACACCACTGTGCCTAGAGCTGAGTTGCCCTTTTACTGTTTAGGAATGATTTGGGTGAGAAGAAATCAGATTGGGCTCTGTCACACTCTGCGGTCATTTGAGGTTGGGACCCACAACTTAAAGTGGATTCCAAACCACTACAAACATCCATGGCACCGCCGGGATTCGAACCCGATACCTGTGGTACCGAGAGCCAGAGCGCTAGCCACTCGGGCATCAGACCCTTTATCTTGATAGACACTACTACTACTGCTACACCACACCACATCACTGTGCCTAGAGCTGAGTTGCCCCCTATACAGTTTGGGAATGATGTGGGTGTAGTGAATGGACGCAAGATGGGGGCGGAAAAATTTGCAAAATTCACTTTTGGAGGTACAGAAGCTGTACAGTGGGGAAAATTCATACTAGAACAGAGGTGAATATTAAAAATTGGAAAAATTTGAAAAGAATGAATATGAAATGCGAAAATACATAAAAAACGTTAGGTAAGATATTAGAGAAAAAATTAAAAGCAATGTCATACAATAAACAGTACATAGGATATTATACAAATCAGAGAACTGGAGGAATGATGATCAAATAAATTATTAGAAAAATAAGAAAACAGTAATAGCTAATAAATAAATAGACGGTAGAAGCAGTTGCTGCAAAATTGTGGACAAGGGGTAATAAAAAGGCAGAATATATTACATAAGAGATAATGTGCTAGGTATATAACAAAAATGGTATTCACATAAAGATTTTTGATTGTGCAATTTGGAGTCTAAATGAAATAGAAAAACGAGCTGTTTGAAATTTAGTGTGCCCTAGAAAATCTTATGCACCCACTTAAATTATATACATTATAACACAAAATTTCCCTTGATACATACACAGGCATAAATTGTTTTGTAAAACAAATCACTTAAATAGGCAAATATAGTACGGTTATGTTATATCTTGATTAGGGATTGCAATACCGGTATACCGGGATACCGAATACCGGTATTTTGAGCCATTTGTACAATTTTGTAATACCGGTATTCACAAGTTTAAATACCGTTTTTCGGTATTTACTAAAAATGTAAATTTCTTATCTGTGAAAGAATTCTTATTTGTGAATTCTTATTCAGAATTCTTATTTGAAAAATAGAAATTCTTATCTGTGAAAACAAGGTTGTAGTTGTAAAGAAAGTATGTAATATTACGATATTTTTTTAAATTGGTGAGTTTGTTATTCACATTGTATTTGCATATCATACTTTAGAGTTCAAACAATTTTTCAGATTTATTATATATGCACTCATAAATAATACCCCTTAATAATGAATGAGAATAACTTTAAAGAACATAAAAAAAATCAGTTGATAATACTTCGGTTTGGTTTCATTATTTATATGATGAAAAGAATATGGTGGCACAATGTAAAAAATGTTCAAGAGTTATTAAGGGAATGGAGAAAGTACAAGAGGACTCCATACACATTTAAAAACGAAACATGATACAAATTTGTAAAAGAGGAAAGAATCTAATTGCGATGAAAATACAAACTTAAGCACAGTTTCTAAGACAGAAAACATCAGGGATTTTAAATTATTTTGAAAAAAGATAATTTGGACGAAACTATCAGTACAATGGCAGCAATAAATGGTTTTTGCCATTTCGAGTGTTTATTGTAATATTTACATTCTCTAATAAAACTTTCAAATAAAACAAAAAACACCCGTATTTTCTTTCTTTTTTAAAATTTCAACTACCGGTATTAAAACCGGTATCCCGGTATTAAGAACTAAAAATACCGAATACCGGTATTGAACTTTTTGTCCGATATTGCAATCCCTAATCTTGATAGACAAACAAATTCAGCAATTTCGAACAATAATACTAAAATTCAATACTTACATCTGAGTCGATTTCGTTTCCTGGTAGTTCAATGGAGGCCAATTGAAACCAACGATAAAGAGTATAATTTTTATCTTTATAGGACCTCCATGGGAAATTGCGGATTTCTCTAAAACTAATATTTGTATAATTATCACGCTGAACTTCTGCTTCCTCCTGAAAATAAGCAATTTTTGAAACAGTTTTTGTAAAAGTGTTTTTTTTTATTTTGAAATTAAATATTTTATTCAAGACTTAGCAAGTTAAAGATTTCAACCTTAATATTAATTTGTTATTCTAAAGATTTAGTTTTAATTTATTATAATATTTTTATTAAACAAAAATTTTCTCATGATACCAAGATACGTTCGTTATAGTTAATAATAATCGTTTACAGTTAAAAAAAAAAAGGAACAACTACTTCATAAAAAACATAATAAAAGAATTAATAAATCAAAAATTAAATAAGAACTTGAGTCTAGTGCTTTACAGATAGACTATAGGGAATTTTTTTATCTTTATATCGATATCTTGTATTCTACACAGTCTACCAATGAATCGGAATTTATCAACAGCAACATATGTGTGGTTGATTTAAAATGTAAATTTTCATATCATTCTTCACATACTTCATCACAGTTAATTAGATATTTTAAAGGCATGTCAAGTTGGACGTTAATCGATTTCGATTGCCTTTTTTTTCTTAACGTTGCAAGTGTTGAAAAATTCACAAAGATGTGTCTTCATTAATGGAAATAAATCATATACATTACTATCGGAAAGATTATGATCTTAGTAAATGATTAATGTTGATTTCATTGCTTCTTTTAATTTCACTATCATTAATATTCAAGGTCAGAAATTAATTGTCAAAATAATATCTTACTTGAAATAAAAGACAGAACTGTGTCTGCCAATAAAGCATTTTTTAGGTTAAGAAATCTATTTAAATCACAGCAGAAAAACTAAATTATTGTTATGTAAAACCCTTATTAGACCTATTTTGGTCTATGGCTCTGAAACATGAACTTTGGCAAGATCTGATGAGGTCCAACTGGGCATATTTGTGCGGGAGATTTTAAGGGCTGTTCTTGGAGGTGTTAAGGAAAGTGATTGTTGGACAAGACAGCACAACGCAGAAATATATAATTGCTATAAAGACCCAGATATTATAAAATTTATTAAAATCGTTAGATTAAACTGGGCTGCTCATGTATTTAGAATGAATGATTTAAATCTTGTAAAAAGACTTGTTTTTGGCAAAGCCACAGGGACAAAAAGGAAGAGGGCGACCCAAGTTGCGATGTATAGACACAGTTGAAAAAATTTTTGCTCTACTAAAGGCTAAAAATTTTAGGACCCTTGTCACCCAGAGGAATGCATGGAAATCTCTTCAAAGGAAAGCCCTGGCCCATTCTGGACTGATGTGCTATTGATGGTGATGATCATTAATGAAGGTTAGATTTGATTAAAAGTCTTTGAAAATAAAGATGATGTATTTTTCTCATCCAAGCTGGCGGATTAGTCCGATTCGTGGTAATGGGATGTGGCTATATAGTAGGCGTGAGGGATCATGTTTGGCTTTGCTAGTGGCATCTATTGAAGCCATTGCTTTTAGAAACGAGGAATCTTGAAAAGATTGCGACATTAATGAATTAAAGTGTCACACATCGATGGTCAGGCAGCTTATTGAGATTTTTATACTTTTAACACAGACGACATACAAAATGTTTGGCAGTTAACCTTGAAAATAAAGGCAGTGCTTTTCCTTCATCATTCAGTCTGTGGGTAGTCCGTGCTGTATGTAAGCGAAACATGAAGACCACCGTTGAAAGAAAAGAAGGAAAATCTTATGATGGAATAAAATTACCTTGATAAATTATAAATTGGAATGAAGTACAATTTTATAGTTATAAAATAATTTTTGATGGTATACATGCATTAAAAGACACTTTTTTTTTTTTACAAATGCTTTAATTTTACAGGAATGTATAGTTACGTACCAATTTTTGTTATTGTAAGGTGTGAAGTTCGTGTTCTGTCTCCATTCGGCATGCATTGTATTTCGATTTAACTTGTTGATCTCCCTATCCACTTCGGTCATAAACTGTATTGCTGCTGTCATGTCGTCTTCTGATGTCTCCAATTTTAAAGAAAATGTGAATAAAAAGAAATTTGCTAAGAATATTGGAACATTTAAACTCGTTGTCCTACTTCTAGTAGTCCTATTAAAAAAATTATATTTCAAATTACTAAAATTGTTAATATAATTAAACTTCTTTCCTAATTATAATCTATTAATTTGACAAAAATTTAGCATTTAATTTATATTTGGTATACAACAAATATTTTACATTAATGTTTTTATTTAAAATTAATATTTATTGAATAAAAAAAAAGTAAAACATAAAAAATAAACTTTTTTTTTTTATCCGTTGAATATTTATTATTATTATTATTTGTTCAAAAGTGAATTGTTGCAGTATTTTTCTAAACGTTTGAGAAAGTAGCGCGATCAAGGTAATATTGAAAATAGCATTAAAAAAAGAATTTAACATCTAATATTATCTAACATCTAACATTATGGAAATTAACATTTGTCTAATTATACATAATTAAAATACATAATTAGATTTTTGCATTGATGTTTTCAAAAACAGAATCGTACGATGTCAAGATACTATCCTTATCATGTTTTTACATTAAGCAATCTCATGAAAATCAACATGAAAAAGTTTTTAAAAATTCGATAAAAGAGTGAGGCATTATATTAAAATGATACTTCTTCACTAACAATCTCAAATTTTTTTTTGCTAAATTTATCAATCATTTGCTTAGTACAGGGTATGTTGATGTTTTATTATAGAACAAAACATTTTTCGCAGCAAATTAAGTCATTTTAATGGTATTAGCCTTTCAGAAAAAAAAAAATCCCTAATAAAAGACAAGACAGGTAAATATAACATTTATTATGTTATATTTACCTGCCTTTATTGAAGGTTGATTTTTATTAAAATTTGATACATACACATATTATTATTAATATGTGTAAATATTGATAACCAGGGAAGCTATCCTAATAAAACCTGAAGTCTAACTTTTTCACCTCTCTCTACTCCTTTAAAAAAAGTTGATATGTAAAATTTGATGTTGCTTAAAATTTGATGCCTTTTGAACATGTAATTCGTTTAAAACTGATATATAACTTTTTTTGCAAAGATCTCCGATGAACAAATTTGTATTTTATTGTTAACAATGGGAGCTGACAGGACGTTTTATAATTGTGAATGAGTCACAAACCAGGGATAAAGATTCAATTTCTAATATGCGTAACCATCAAGCTATCCTTAATAAACCTAAAGTCTAACTTTTCATCTCTTTCTATATCTTTCAAAAAAGTTGATATGTAAAATTTGATGCCTTTTGAACATAAAATTCATCTAAAACTGATGTATAACTTTTTTTTTTTTTTTGCATTTTGCTTATTATATTAAATAATTTCGATCAAAATTTAAGTACAATAATTAAAGAACAAAAACTTAGTATATGTTCGTAGCATTATTTCTTAAATATTTTATGAATTGAATTAACATAAGCTTTAAAACACTTTTTTTTTCTGTTGAATGCCATAAAATTCAATAATGTCAATTTCAATTTATCATAACATATTTTACAATTTATCATAAGTTAAATTTCAATTTATCATAACGATGAGTGAGATTTTTGAAAAGAAATAATATTAAATTTAGAAATTTGTGTTTAAAATATATTGAAATAAAATATTACTCATTTTAAAAACGGAATTACTTACTTTTTTTAGGCATGGCAGTGAAACACTTACGAGTGGTAGTTAGATAAGTAAATGATAGAGTTATGAATCAAAGTTTATTCCTTTCCAGTTCAATTCTAACGAATAAATTGCAAAACTCTTTGATTCGCATTATTTTCTCTTTCCGTATTTAAAAAATGAAAAAGTACAATGTTTGATTGATTAAAACGCACATTGAGTAAGAATATTCAACTGAAACGACGGATGTGATTTCTAAACAAACAGTGAAAAGTAATTTTTTTTTATTTCCGCCATTCTGAAGGTTAAGCATTTTGTAATAAAAAGCGCATATCTTCTATAAGCAAATATAAAATATATTTGAATAATGAATGTGGGTGTGAACACATGTATTTTTTCACAAAATAATGTGACTAACTTTGTAATAAACATATACATTTTTATTTACATTTAATACAAAGAAACGATTTGAATAAATATGTTATTTATATGTAATACTACTATGTTCAAAAGTAAGATCATTTTCCAATTTAAATTTCCCGGGCATATGATATTTCAATTTTTTTCTCTTTTTTATGTTGTTGGTACTGTCTTTGACAACTGTGTGAAATATTATGTCAAAATATTCATTAGCGTTTGAGTTATGCTTGTTTTTGTGAGACGCTAAAACTGATTCCGAGATTTTTGAAGTGTCTGAATTAATTGAGCAAAGAACTTGGATCCAATTTTGTTTGCGGAAACTTATAGAATGTTGCAGAAGGCATTCGGTGAGCATTCCTATATCGGAAAGAAATGTTTTGAAGTGGTATAAGCAGTTCAAAAAAGGCAGAGAACGCGTTGAAGACGAAGAGCCCTCTGGTCAACCACCAACCTCAACCGACGAAGCTCATGTCCAAAAAATTAAAGATTTGGTGATTGCAAACCGTCTATTTACAATTAGAGACGTTGCTGATGATGTTGGAATTTCAAAATTCCATTTTAAAAGATGTTTTGGGCCTTAAACGCGTCAAATCTCGATTGGTACCGAAAACACTGAATGCACCAGCTCACATTGCATTGATTCTTCGTGACTTTTTCGTCAAAAATGAAACTCATATCGTTGCACAACCACCTTATTTACTGGATTTACCATCATGCTATTTCTGGCTATTTCCTAAACTCAAAAGTCCACTCCGGGGACACCGGCTTGAGTCGATTGAAGAGACATTTCAAAATCGCCGGAATCAGTTTTAGCATCTCACAAAACCAAGCGTGTCTCAAACGCTCATGAATATTTTGACGTCAAATTTCACACAGATGTCAAAGACAGTGCCAAAAACCTAAAAAGGAAAACAAAAAATGAAATACCATACGCCCGGAAAATTTAAATTGAAAATTGGTGTTACTTTTTGGAGACTGTAATATGTTATTTAGTATGTATTATCTAATATATGTTATACGTTATCCAGTATTCAATTCATATCTATCTGCGGTAATATCGAATTACAGCAATCTGTTTGTTACTATTACCTAAATACACTCATGTCCATAAATTAAGGATAATTCAGAATCACACAGAAATTGAACTCTAAAATAAAAATTTCACCTGTAGAATTATCACACACATCTTGAAGAAGAATATGCAAATTACAGGAAACCACCAGATGGCGCGGATAGTGCGTCACAATGACGAGAATGTAAGAGAGGGGTATATAAGGAATGGTGGCAAAGAAGTAAAATTGTTCACAAGCGCTTTAAAAGCCTTTCAGTGCAATAACCGCATAGTTATGGAACAAAGAAGCATTTGGATGATTTTTTTGTGGTAGAATTATCGGACGACTGGAATGTGGGCGTACCCAGCTGGAAGTATCCGAGGAACTTGAATCGCCCAGAGTGTCATCTCCAGGCTTTGGCAACGATTCCAAGATGATGGTAATGTGAGTAGATGTTACTGCACAGGTCGCCCCGAGTTACAACGCCGAATGAGGAACGGTATTTAGCAGTTACTGCCAAAAGAAACAGACGTAGCACAGCATCAGACCTGTCTCGTCAGCTCTCTTCAGCTACCGGTACGACAGTTTCAAGGCAGACCGTGTACAGACGCTTAGGGCATATTGGTCTATATGCTCGTAGGCCTTGTCAGATGTGTTCCACTTACCGCAACTCACTGTCGCCTGCGATTAACCTGGAGTAGAGAGTATGCATTGTGGACACCGCAACAGTGGTCTGGTGTGATGTTTTCCGACGAGTCCAGGTTTAGTTTGCAGTCTGATTCTCGCCGGACTTTCATATGGTGAGAGCCAGGTACCCGTTACCACCAAGAGAACACCATTGAACGACACGGTTACGGTGGTGCAGGATGGCTCTTTTGGGGAGGAATTATTCTTGGTTCCAGAACTGACCTGCATGTTCAGAGTGTAACGATGACAGGCCATATCTATCGGGATGTCATTCTGTAACAACATGTACGTTTGTTTCGGGGCGCCATGGGTGCTGAATTTCTGTTTATGGATGACAACGCCCGTCCTCACCGTGCAAACATTGTTGACGAATGCCTTCAATTGGAGGATATCACCCGTATGGATTGGCCAGCATACTCACCGGACTTGAATCCACTAGAGCATGTGTGGGATATGCTTGGCCGACGAATTGCAGCCCGTCAACCCCCTCCCACCTGTCAACCGGAACTTCGGAGGGCATTGCTTGATGAGTGGTGTACTATTCTCCAAGATCAGATTGATAATTTGATACTCAGCATGCCTAGGCGTTGTATTGCATCGTCCGGGTGACATACTCCATATTAACTATCATACTAACCATGTTATACTGTTTTCTGTAAATAGGTTCTTTTTTGAAATTTGCTCCAGGGAGTAAAAATCGCAATTTTTATTAATTATGTCAAACATGCAGCATCTTTTTTGCTCTTTACCTTTTGTTTATTAAATAGACTTTACAAACAAGTCAAATTTGTTTTGCTTCTGTCTCTTTCTTTGCCAGAACTTCATTATCCTTAATTAATGGACATGAGTGTATTATACTATATAATATTACAAAATATGTATATCTTCTATAAGCAAATACAAAATATATTTAAATAGCGATTGTGTGAACACATGTATTATTTTTCATATTATAATGTTTCTAACTATATAATAAGCCTATACATTTTTAATTCCATTTAATTCAGAGAAAGTATTTGAATAAATACGTAATGTGTTATATACATATATGCTATCTATATGTAATATGTTATGTAGTATGCATTATCTAGTATATGTTATATGTTATTTAGTATGCATTATCTAGTATATGTTATATGTTATTTAGTATGCATTATCTAGTATATGTTATATGTTATCTAGTACCCTGTTTATATCTACCTGCTATAAACGGAAGTTTGCTCTTTACTATTACCTGAATATTGCACTATACAATATTATAAAAATCGTATATTTTCTATAAGCTAGTATAAAATATATTTGAATAATGAATGCGTATGTGAACACACGTATTATTTTTCACAATATAATGTTTATAATTAAGCAATAAGCATATACACTTTTTACTTTCATTTAATTCAGAGAAAGAATTTGAATAAATATGCTATCTATATGCAATATTTAGTTTAGTATGTATTATATAGTATATGTTATATGTTATATAGTATCATGTAGATACTGAATAACATGTAACATCTATATAAATATGTTATCTAGTATTCAATTTATATCTACCTTCTGTAAACGACAATATGGTCGATACTGTTAGTTGAATATTTTACTATACAATGATATTTTATATTTACAAGAGTTTTACTGGCTTTTTAATTACTAAAATACATACTTAATTACAAAAATAATATCCATATTTTAAAACTGTAGTGAAATTTCTGACTTTTATATTTGAATCAATTTTCATTTTTTTTTTTTTTTGTTGCTGTTAAATATTGAGTAACAATATTTAAAATTTTTAATATGCATTTGAGGCATATACTAAATAAGTTTTGTTAAAAATACTTTAAAACCTGCCAAGGACCCCGCTAAACCCATTAACTACATACCTATTTTTCTCCTTTCCTCTATCAGTAAAGTAGCAGAAAACATTACACTAAATCATCTCAAACTACACTTGAAAAGGAAAAAAAATCATGATCCTTCAGCAATTCGGCTTTACTGAAAAACTTTCGATTACTCATTAGCTACTAAATCTGATTGAAATTATTTTGAAGGCTTTGATAAAAAAAAAAAATTACTGCTGTTATCTTTCTTGATGTCGCCAAGTCTTTTACCATGCATGAATAAAAGTACTTCTTCATAAACTTATCTCTTACAAATTTTCTCCTTTCTTAGTTAAAATTCTGCAGTCCTACCTTACTAACTGCAATTTTGTTGTAATTGTAAATAATATTGACTCAACTCTTCATATTATCTTGGCAGGAGTTCCATAAGAATTCTTGGCCCCTCTATATAATATTTTCCTCAATGATGTTCCACAATCTCCAGATATTAAATCATCTTGAGATTATGTTCTTGTTATTAGGTCTGGAAATAAGATATGCTGACTGATTAGCAAGATACTACAATTTAGTTCTGATTAGTCACATTATATGATTCTCGAGATTCTTTATAATAATAAGTGCCAAGCAATTTTTGCGATATCAAAGTGGTATATGTTACTAGATGCGATATCAAAGTGATATGTATTACAAGAAGAAAGTATACAGTACGTTATTGTTGGAAAAGATAAAGTAGTTGGGTTACTAATGAATGGGATGGAAAAATATTGGTATCTTATATTATCAAGTATCAAATAACTAAATAAATTCCAAACTATTTGGTGTAAATATTTAATTTAAAATTTTTAATTAGATAGATAGATGATCTATATCTATATGTATATGTATATATCTATATGTATATGTATCTATATTATATATGTATATATATAGTTGACTTGAATTGAGTCACGTGAATTCTTCCTTATACACCTGAATTAGCAAAACTGCCTTCTAATCATCCATGATCAACAGTTCTTTTAATTAGAATATCGTTCAGTTGAATGGATTCTTTTTTTATTCCTTCCAAATGAGTGTGCTCAATCATTTCCCTGTATCATGTGGTGAGGGTCCAGTACATACACCAGAAGGATCTTCCATGTTGACTTACGGGGCGTCCACCGGTCATTAGGTGGACTCCTTAAATAGCCGGTTTTCCAAGAAGCCTCTTCCACAAACAGCAGCATGTCCACCCCGACCATAGTCGCCTTTGCCCTTGGGATGGTGGTTCTGAGTATTCATGTCATGTATGCGTGCCCCTTGTCCACTGGTTAGTATGGATATTATACTTAATTATTAATTATTATTATCATGATACTTATTATTATGACCTATTTCATTGAAATTAAAAACAAAAAAAGGTAATTTTATAATAACTTTTCTAAAATAATGATATTTTTTAAGTTAAATTTTTGGTTAATAATCAAAATTTATGTCTGCCAGTTGTCGACTGGTTAGTAGGGATATTATACTTACTTATTACTTATTATTATCATACTTATTATTTTTTTAAGTTAAATTTTTGGTTAATAATCAAAATTTACCCATTTCATTGAAATTAAAGCAAAAAAATTAAAGGTAATATTATAATTAGTTTTCTAAAATAATGATATTTTTTAAGTTAAATTTTTGGTTAATAATCAAAATTTAGTTTTGCCAGTTGTCGACTGGTTAGTATGGACATTATACTTACTTATTACTTATTATTATTATCATGATATTTATTATCATGCCCTATTTCATTGAAATTAAAGTAAAAAAGGTAATAATTTTCCACAATATAATAAGATTTTAGTTTATAATCAAAATTTATAATGTTTCTTTTTAAATAAAAATTTTTTCACATTTTAAAGTTAAATGTTTAGTTAATAATCAAAAAAAATTTATAATGTTTCTTTTTAAATAAAAATCTTTTTAAAAAAAATTTCAAATTTTTTTAAAGCTTCTCTAAATATAATAACATATAGTGTGTTGTATAACTGTTTAATTATCTTACGATAATAATATCGACAACAGTATTCATAAAGAGCATGCTGATCTAATTATATACTAAAGAAATCAAAAATTTTCTGTCTTTCTAAAATATTTTTTTCCTGAATTTAGTGGTTTTATTGTATTTTTAAGCTTATTTATTAAAAAAAAAAAATCTTCATTATTATAGGAAAACATAAAACTTATCATTGAAAACATCAAAATTAAGTTTATAGGAAAAAATATACAGAAAAATATATAAAAAATTATAAATCGTAAAATATCAAAAATAGAATTAAAAAAAAAAAACTTTTTTAGTATGGATAGTACTATTCACTTTGCCTATTGAAAATATTAATTATTACTTTGAAAATAAAATAAAAAGGATAATTTTGTAATAAGTTTAAGTTAATTTTAAGTTAAATTTTTAGTTAATAACCAAAATTTATAATGTCCTTTTTAAATAAAAATTTTTAAGAAACCTTGTTTTAAAGCTTTTATACTTCTTTAAATATAATAAAACATGTGTATATATCGTATTGTATCGTGTGTTTGCATAAGTGTATAATATATGATTATTATATCTTATTATATATAATAATCTATGATATAAAATATATTATCTTATTTAATAATATCGACAAGAGTATTCATAAAAAGTAAGCTGATTTAATTCTATTCTTAAAAAAGTAAATGTTTACAAAAAAAAAAAAAAAAAAAAAATTAAGAAAGTTATACGAGCAGATGCCAAAAAAAAATCATTCATTTATGTAAAAATATAAAAAGCTACATCGTGTTTTATATAATTTCAGTATCAAATGTTATTGTTATAACATTTTAAAACTCTGTATTGTTATGAATTATTAAATTTAATTATTATTTCAAAAATTATTAATTTTTCAACATAAAATACTATTTTTGTATTATAATTACAAAAGATTACTTTGGATAGATAAGTTTTTCATCTTTCAGAGTTTTATTTTTAAATACAGTTTTTTAGAATATATCATATTTTTTAAGAAATATTATGTAATTATATTTTTAAATTATAATATCATACATTTAAATAGTTAAATTGTAATCAATGAATTGAATAAATTGTTATTAATTCAATTATTATAACAAAAATTAATAATTCTTTAATTGTAATCCATGAATTAATAAATTTTTCTTATTAATTTAATTATTATTACAAAAATTAATAATTTCTTAACATAAAACGGTATTTTTGTAATATAATTTTTAAAAAGTACTTTGGATAGATAAGTTTTTCATTTTTCTGATTTTTGTTGAATACAGTTGCTTAGAATGCATCATATTTTTCGAAAAAAAAAGTTTTCAATTACATGTTTAAAATTATGCATTATATTTTTAAAAATCTATTATATTTTAAAACTTGCTTTGCTAGTTTATGCGTTTCTTTTCAAAATATACATTTTAAGAAATAATTTATATTGAAAATATTATCTGTTTAGAAAAATGTTAATATAAAAATAAATATAAAGTTATATTAACATTTTTCTAAACAGATAATATTTTTATAATAATTTTAATAATTTTTATAATATTTAAAAATTTTTACTAGGTCCCCAATAATAAAAAATATTTTGTATATAAACTAGATATGAAAGTCTCTATTGATACAAATATTCATAAATAAATATATGAGGAGAAATATTTATATCCTGAATGTAGAAATGCCTTTAATCACCATTATTTATCTCAGTTTATTTGAAATTTATTCATCTTAATTTATTTAAAAATAAAAAGAAATGCATAAAGATTGAAAGCAATTGTGTAAATTTATTATGAAACTTAATTAGTCAAAGGAGTTGCTTAACATTTTATTTATTTTATCTACTATTGAGATTGGATTATATTATAAACATTAGAACAAACTGAGTGCTATAAATTAGAACAAAATTTTATTCTACGAAAATTTTCATCATTAAAACTATTTTAAACCGATATTTATTTATATATAAAAAAATTTAATGAGCTTTTAATAATATGATTCATTATCAAAAATTTAAAAAAGATAAAATCGTTGGAATTCAGATTTCTTATTTATAGTAGGAATAATTCCTACTTATTCTAATATTTAAAACTACTTTAAAATTCTTATTGTACTATATAGAACAAATATTAATGTAAAGTAAGTAAATAAAAGGTATTTTAATTTACTGAGTTAAATTCAACGATTTGCAAATACTGTAAATATATTGTGACATCATTTGATTTAGTAAATACAGGGTGATTATATAAAAAATAATTTCTCTATCTATGTGTCCCTACCTATCATACATTCGCAGAAACGGAATGACATTTTGGTTTGAGACAGGGATGGGCAAACTACGGCCGGCCGGAAGGTTCTATCTGGCCCGCGGATAGAATTTTAATTTGCCGGTCAGAGGAAAATTAAAAGAAATATATTTTTATATATTATATATCCATCTCCTTTTCTACTTTGATTAAATAATTTTTTTCTTCCTTTTTTTTTTGAAGGACTGATGATCTTTTACTTTTTCTATTTGGATATTTTTACTATGCATGCCAAAGTAAATAGTGAAGCAGTGAGCTCAGATTTGCAGGTTTAATTAATTGAGTTGCAATTTAACAATCATCTCAAGCAGTTGTTTCTAAATTTGCCGAAGTTAAGCGTTTTACAAATCATTATCGAAAGTAAGTTTCCCAAATTTAATATCTCACGCCCAGAAAATCAGTGCTATATTTGCTTCATCTTATATATGTGAACAAGTGTTTTTCAACTATGAACCATAGAAAGAATTATTTCAGAAGTAGACTGACAGATGAGCATTTAGCGTCGTTCCTTAGAATCAGTACATCTCACTTCGAACCTCAATATAAGGAACTTTTTAAAAAGGAAATCGCAATTTCATTCATCTCATTAACATATTTAAATTGTAATACTTGTATATTGTTTTTAAAATTTTAGAAAAATTTATCTTGGTCTGACAAACTTTTTTTTTTTTTTTTTCGATTTTTGACCAGCGACCGAAAAAGTTTGCCCATCCCTGGTTTAAGGTACTTTTAGATGTTCGCTCAAGAATCATGAGAAAAAGCAACAGTTAAACTTGACAGTTATGATTACAGTGACATGTTTTTCAAAATATTAAATGGCAACACCTACTTTTTTTTTATTGGAATACTAATAATTCTCCATAGTGAAAAACAATAAATAGCGTACCAGGGTAGCTCTTCATTTGAAACACTAGTAATATGTTAGAGAGGCTGTTGATTCTGGAACACCTCGCCAGGTTCTATTTGGGAAGATATCTATATACCAGGATGGCCTTCAACTTTCAGAGCATCAATTGTTGGACAGGGTGGCTTTTAACTTTTGGAATATCTGTTGTATACCGGAGCGGCTTTTTCAACATTCTGTATCTAATTGATCCGAAGATAGCTGTTACAAAACAAATCAAACGAAGCAACCTCATCCCGATCGAATCTTCCATTCATATAGGAAGTAAGGGTGCCTAGGGCAATTAAAAACACAAACCTGGTGTTCGTTTCCCAATTTCTTTTAATACAATTAAATGTAATCACCTCTATTTACATATTTACAAAAAGGCTAACATCGCAATAAGATATCTGCCGCCATTTTCTCGCCGTTCCCTCTTTTCTCCTCTTCCTCGAATTCAGTTCGAGAGAGATCACATGACTTAAGGCTCGTTCCCACCTAGGTGTGAGGCTTGAAGCGTGAAGAGTTGACCAATCACTAGCCTCACCACGTTCGCCTGAAATCGGTTTGAAATGCACCGCTTCGAGTTGACCAACTTTCAACTCGAAGCGGAACTTCACTAGGCGTAATGCTATTTATGACGTTTAGCTGTGAAGGGGTCGAAAAATTTTTCTTGCCTGCCGCATGTCGCGTTGCCGCCTCGGTGGGAAGGAGCCTTTATTTCAAGCAAACAGCAAACTTCTATTATCTGTGGATACTATTTAAACTTAATATATCCTACATATATGTGAGTTTACAAAAAAGGTATCGCAATTTTACGTTTTAAACCAACACTTTTGCAAACGGTAACACATCTTAAAGTATACTAACTCCCTGGCACTACAGTCCATGTTGAACCATGTCAGTCTGCCTTCTGGCAGATTTCGAAACAGAAATTTTCTTTTATGAGGTAGGGGTTGAGGTTGTCAGCCTAAGCCTAACAGTCATATCAGACCAGAACTTATGGCTTAAATCAATTCCGAACCCCTACAAACATCCATGCTACCATTGGAGCTCGAACCCGAGGTCCGTGGTACCGAGCGTTAGTCACTAAGCCAACAGGCCCCGTTAATGTGTACTACTATGTTTAATTTCAAGTCTAGAGATTAATAATTATATATATATATATATATATATATATATAATGTATGACAAAAATGTAAAATGGTACAGGGATTCGTTTCACTCGTCCTAATAAACTATTTATATTTAAAAACTATTTGTATTATTTATATTTACTATTTTAAACTATTTTTATTACAAACTATATTTATTAATTATTCCAATTCATCTACTTACTTAGGAATTTACGTTCAACCTGAATGTTTTTTAAATCATTGTTAAAAAAAAAAAATAGCAGAAACAATATTTAAATTTAAGAATTCTAACTTTTGTGACATTGGAAATAGTATGAGTTTGAGATAATTTTCAGAAATACCAGTTCTCTAAAATCCGAAAATCATATTGCGTTGGAATGGTTTTTTTTTCTTTTTAACTCATTTCTTCTTTCACATCACTAATTGCATAAAGAACTCTTGATGAAATTTGACTTGACTTTATTTTATTACTAACACAGAAAAAAATACTTCGTTGAACAAGAAGGGCAATTTTGATGTCGTTTCTTATGATTTTTCTTCATTAGCAGATTTCTGCAATCTTTCACAACAATAATGAAATTTCTCAATTTATTGTTGCCGTGCTGTTGATTATATTTTCTTTTGTCGGAGCCAAAAACTTTAAATTTCAATATCTACATTGAAATCATGGAACTGCAGCAAATTAAGTTTTTCTTAGATTACACAATGAAAGAGAAATGATGCATTAAAATGGTGTAAGGTGCATAAAAGTGATCTTTTCATCCCATCTATAGGATTACAATATGTGGAAAACATTTAGGGATAATTATGCTGCTTTTGGACCAGAAAATTTCCAAATATTCAATACGACTGTAGACGAAAAATCATCCAGCATAATACTAACCAAATCTACTCATTTTCTGAAACAGTGACTGTGACTCATGTCATCAATAAAAATTGAATCTTCGCTTTTTTACACTCAAGTAGAACGCATTACTTTGGATCACTAGTGGAGTTAGTAGTCAACGATGTAAAAAAAAAAAAAAAAAAAAAGGAGAAAATTGTTACTGAACTTAAATTTCTTGATGTGATATATTTTGAGATATCGATGCTTTTAATTTTTACTAGCTGTTTACCAGGGTATCCTGTAAATTTATTTTTCCATACTTTGTTAAAGATAAGAATGAATATAGTGTAAAATTGAAGTAATTTTATTGACAGGTATTTAAAAATATCTAAAAAAAAAAAATCAAAACCTGATTATAAACATTTATAATTTCACCATCAACATAAAAATTTAACTCAAAAATCTGATTATCAGCATTTATAATTTCACCATCAGCACAAAAATTTAACTTGATTATAAACATTTATAAAATCATTTAACTTGATTATAAATAATTATAACACAAAAATTTCCCATCAACATAAAAATTTAACTCAAAATTTGATTTATAAGCATTTATATTTATAATTTCACCATCAACATAAAAATTTAACTCAGAATCTGATTATCAGCATTTATAATTTCACCATCAACACAAAATTTAACTTGATTATAAACAATTATAATTTCACCATCAACATAAAAATTTAACTCAAAATTTGATTATAAGCATTTATAATTTCACCATCAACATAAAAATTTAACTCAAAATTTGATTATAAACAATTATAATTTCACCATCAACATAAAAATGTAACTCAAAATTTGATTATAAGCATTTATAATTTCTCCATCAGCACAAACATTCTTAGTTGCAAGCATAAATAAATTCTTGGGCGAACTCCCATTGGACAAGCAACCTAAAGCAGTCCATGAGAGAAACATGGATCTCACAAATCCATTCCAGAGTACTTAATAGATTGCCCCTGGGATTTGTTGCTCATGGAATGCGTGGTATCAGTGGTATATATCTTTGATCCTTCACCTTCTTAATGTTGAAATGACAGCTTCAATCACATTGCCCAGCATCTTGTTTATGCGTAGCTATTGCAAAGTTTTGGCTGGTCGAGGTTCCGTAGTAAAAATATTGGAAATACCATCTTTAAGTAGAGGACGATGTGGTGGCACTCCTGTAGGATCAAAGGAGTTTAATAACTCTAGTGAGTAATTGACGACTTTATCGACATTTACTACGATGTCGAAAGATTGGTATGGAACCTGGTAGCATAACAAGTATTTGTTTCGTTATCTTGTGGACGATTTCATTTTTTAGCAGGAAAAATAGCTTTATCTCGGCAAAAAATTGTATTAAAACTGTGGGAAATAGCTGGGTAAACTGTATCTATTAGTGTAATCTACGACGGACGACACCGGATTACAAAAACCAGATGTCAGTTTCTTCTTGCCAGAAGATTCTAATGCTAATCTACTTATCTAATCTGCAATAGTTTGTTAAATAGAACAAGAAATTGTCAAATTCCTCGATTCGAACCAAATTATATTTCCTTTGTATAAAGTTGGAATGAAAGATCCATTATCCACTTTAATCCGTACATCTCAGTCTAATATGACTACTACTATTACTGCTACTACTACACCACACCACATCACTGTGCCTAGAGCTGAGAAGTCCTTTTTCAATTCCTTCTATTAGCTCACACTCTCTCTTTATATATCTTGTTCACATTTTCAATCGTTTATAAAATACTTTTTATTCGTCCACTCGAGTTCAAATGCATTTTTTGAACTTGTAGTGGATGCCACTTGATGTTAATACAGTTTTTAGATATTAATTCAGTAATTAAATTTAATTAATTAATTTTAGTTTTTTTAGATTTAAGTTGCATACATCTACTAATAAATGGCGCCAGATAAATTTAAAATAAATGAATGAAAATTATTTATAGAGGACTTTCTGCAATATAGTGAAAAAAAAGTAGGAATTGACTTTAAAATTTTTTTTTTTTTTTGAACTTGAGTGGGTGGATGAATAAAAAGTATTTTATTAACTATTGAAAATTTTAACAAGATATATATAGGGAGAGTGTGAGCTAATAGAAGGGACTGAAAAAAACTGTGAATATATATTTATAACCAAAAATTTAGAAAGTAAAATACAAATAAACCTGAATAGCAGAATATTCGAAATAAATAAAAATATATTTAAAAATATTATTATCGCATAAATATCAAAAACTGAACATTTAAAACAATTAACGTTATTTTTATGCAATTAACTTAAATTTAATTTTTTTAAACAGTTCACTTAAAATTAAAGAAAATTTCGAATTCAAGTTACCAGATGGCGCCTGATGACAGAAAATCAATTAAAAAGAACTAATTAGAATTTAATCATAATGCTTCGCCTTGACACAAGGTTAATAATTTAAGAGAAAAAGTTAAAGAATAATAATTTAGAGGAAAATAAATAAATAATTTAAATGAAAAAAAAAAGATAAAGAATAATAATTAAGAGAACAAAAAATAGTACGCTAGGCTTTATAGTTTTTTTTAGTTACTTTAGAATACCGCACATGCACATATATATATTAACATAATTTTTTGTTAATATTTATAATAAAATATTTATATTAACAAATATTAGAAAGAACACTGGAGAAATGTGAGATTTTAAATAAATTATGAATTACTTTTGTAATAAGTATTTTCAGTACAACAATATAATTTTTTTTACCTTTTATTTTTATAGGCACTTGCAAACAGTATGGACATGCATGCTTAGGAGGTGAGATAGTTATATTTTATTTACGTAACATACTTTTGAAATGTCAGTTTGCATGTTAAATCTTTTGTAATCTTGCTTCGTATATGTATGTAACTAATACCAATGTTTTTTTAAGTTAGTGAAATCTACAGTAGTTAATTAATTGCATTGCAAATTTATAATTTTGAAAACGTCTATTCTTCGCCTAAATCTATTCTTTTAAATTTTGAAAACGAACTATAGCATGAATAAACTAAGGATAAATTTAAATATTTATTCTTGCCTTACTTAAAGAGATTTACAGAGTTATATATACGCGAAAATGATTTATGAAATCAAATAAAGTTAAAAAATTATAATACATTATTTAAAAAGATTTAAAAATTAAAATTAAAAAAATCTTTTACAAATTTCAATTAATCATACGTAATTACTTCATTAACTGAATTTGAATATCTGGTGTCAAATAAGGTTAAATTACTTTCATACACATTACTTAACTCTTAGACAATGTTTTGAGAATATTTAGCTGTTAAAAATCGATTTGTATTCTAAAAATTAAATAATTTGAAATTAAACATAAAGTCCTTCACATGATATTAGCAAATCGATAGTTTTTATTTCATGTAAATTTTGAAACACACATTAATCAATTTACATGAAAAATTGTCTATTTTAAATAAAGTTTTTGATATGAAAGTTTTTTTAGCATTTAACATTATAACAAATTAATCCAATGCAAGACTGAAAAATTTAAAAATAAATATATAATTCAAAATATTTCTCTAAAATTTTATTGATGGCAGTTTAATGTAATTTATTTCTCATAGGTCATGGGAAAAGAGCTGAAAATCCAAATCCACATTTGATGGATTACATTTTGAGAAAAATAGCCCAACGCTCTGATGAAAATCCTGATATTGCCTCTACTCGCAGTGATGACTTGCGAAGTATTTTCGAAAGAAGTTATAAAAAAAAACTAGACGATTGGGACAACTATTCAGAAGATGATTGGAGATCCAATATTTTTAATGGAATGAATTAAAAGGAAATGTATAACTGTTGTTTTTAAATTAAAAAAAAAAATGAAGGAGATAACATGTATATGCGAATGAAAAAAAATAATAAATGCTTGTATACATAGGCAATAACTAAATATTTTAAATTTTGCAAGAGAATAAACATTAGATTGAAAATTATGTGTTCAATTAAGTTATTTTTACACATTTCAACACTTCTTTAATATACAGGGTAATTATCATTAAAGTCCCACTTTCAAAATGTTGTAAAAAAAAAAAAAAGAACCACTCTTCGCAATGAGTTCAAATTTGAACTGAAGATACTTGAAGAAAAGAAAAACGGTACGGCATCAAAAAAAGTTCCGAAGTGTATTAATAGATGGCGCTGGAAGCCATCCAAACAAATTCGAATGATTCCAGTGACATTTTGAATAGAAATTACAAAGTATTTGGTATGAGTTGCACATTAAACCAAATGTAGTGTTCAATGTGTTCATTTAACAGTTATGACACTGTTAGTGGAAAGCCCGTCAAGATCAAACCAAATTGGATGGGAAAAATCGGTGGTTGGAACATTTTTTTGATGCCATACCGTTTCCCCACTTTTTCAAGTATCTTCAGTTCAAATTTGAACTCATTGTGTGTGACGAGTGGTTCTTTTTTTACAGCATTTTGGAAGTGGGACTTAAATTAGAATCCAAGCCAAATATTTTCTGGGTTTGGATTAGACATCACTCTCTGCCACAAAGCCAAGCGTAACTCAAACACTAATGAATATTTTGACGTCAAATTTCACATAGATGTCAAGGACAGTGCCAGCAACCTTAAAAAAAAAAAAAAAAAAAAAAAAAAAAAAAAAAAAAAAATTGAAATTCCGTAAGCCCCTTAAATTTTAAATTGAAAATTGGTCTTACTTTTTGTACACAGTAGTATTTAGCAACGAAACACGTACCCTTGTATTAAAAAATACATCGTAATAATTTAAGAATTATTATTGCATTAAAATTACCTCTAAGAATATGAATAAAATAACAATTAAAACTCTTTTTCCTTAACGGTATTATAAACCACGTATATTGATTGACTTAATATTTTAATTTTATGACAATGAAAAAAAAATGTAATGGATGATGTAAAATGACAGAGGCACTCAGAGTTGGTGACAAACAGATATTTATTCAAATGAGAACGGACAGAGAACAAGAGATAATGTGCGATGAACAGCTAAATCTGAAAAGTGAGAGCTTTCATAATGATCACGATTTCATCCATTCTTCAGTTTTTGGTAGTCCGGGTAGTTTTTCTGGATGCCCTCGCACTCGTAAGAGGTCTTGTAGAATGTCTTGTAAACCATCTCGTAATGAACTCTGCACAAAAGAGATACAAATGTTAACAATAATTACTAAAGCATAATTCCAAAAGTGATACAAATGTTAACAATAATTACTAAAGCATAATTCAAAAAGTGATACAAATGTTAACAATAATTACTAAAGCATAATTCCAAAGTGATACCAATGTTAACAATCATTTTTTTAAGAATAATTTAAAAAATTATACAGATGTTAATAATGATTTTTAAGCATGATTTCAAAAGTGATACAAATGTTAACAATGATTTGCAAGCATAATTTCAAAAGTTATACAGATGTTAACAATGATTTTAAGCATAATTTCAAAAGTGATACAAATGTTAACAATGATTTTTAAGCATAATTTCAAAAGTTATACAGATGTTAACAATGGTTTTTAATTTTAATTTCAAAAGTGATACAAATGTTAACAATGATTTTTAAGTATAATTTCAGAAGCGATACAAATGTTAACAATGATTTTTAAGTATAACTTCAAAAGTGATACAAATGGTAACAATGGTTTTTAATTTTAATTTCAAAAAGTGATACAAATGTTAGCAATGATTTTTAAGGATGATTTTACACTTAAACAATAAAAAATTAATTTTATGGTTAATTTTACAATATGGTTAAAAAGTTAACCCTAAGTTAACATAAAAAGACCCTTAAAATTAAAATTTATATTAATTTTGCTTTATGGTTAATTTTACTTTATGGGTAATAAAAATTTTTCTATAGTACAAAAGCAAAAATAGCTTTAAATATTATATATCTACTTTCTTGAAATAAATAATTACTTTTCTTGGATAAAATATTTTAAATAGTTTTATTTTTATAAAAGTAAAAAAGTCGACATATAAAGATTGGTATAAATTCCGATTATTTCTTAATTTCTTAAACTTATAATGAAGTTTAAATAAATGGCAATTTTTTTTTAGCAAAACATAATAGAAATAAAAATAATTTAAAAATAGTGTTAAAAATTGTCGAATACCAACAATTTTACTAAAAATATTTGTGGTATAAAAAATATTTTAAACAAAGAAATATAAAAAATATTTTTAAACAATGGAAATATAAAATAAAATATTTTAAACAATAGAAATGTAAAAAAAATAATTAAACAATAGAAATGTAAAAAAAAAAAAAAAAATTAAACAATAGAAATGTAAAAATATTTTAAACAATAGAAATATAAAAAATATTTAATTATAAAAAACCTTTAAGCATTATATTTTAGATGATCAAAATAAATGGATTATTTTTCCAACATCTAATTTTGATAATAAAGTAAATAAAAGTAATATTTCTAATTTGATACACTTTTTTATCTTTCAATTCTCATTTATATGTTTTATCTTGTATATGTTATAAAGTATAATTAAAAGAACTATGAACACATTTATTCACTTAAAACTGTACTCTATTATTAACTGTTAAAGAATAATTTATTAGAATGCTTTCTTCGTAAAAAAGAAAAAAAAAATATTTTGAATTCCGACGTTTATTTAATCACACCCTTTCAGAGCTATTTTGCAATTCAAATGAGTCTTGTGTTTGGACCTACTTTTAACTAGTTATGCATAAATTAACTTTCTCCTTTTTTCTTCTGAATATTCTTCCGCTTTTCACACAAATGGCTAATTACATTCAAGCTGCAGCTGTGCTGATTATAATACAAAGAGACACTATGAAAATGATAAAACAGCTGCTGTTTTACAGTAATTTGGTTTTTATACGTTTTAAATGTTTAGTAAAATAAAGTGGTAGCAATATGTTTGTTTTGGTAAAAAAAATGTTAGTTAAGTAAATAAGTATTGTTTTAGGGTAGATATTTACAGACCAGATCCTGCTGATGCTTTTCTTGTGATCGATACATCACATGCCCCTTTTGGGTGGAAGATTATAACAAGGATCATGATTCAGTTTCAATTTAATAAAAAAAATGAATATTTAAATATTAGAAAAAATATTTTACTCAACGTTTTTATTTTAATATTGTTTAAAAAATCAGAACCTCGTCAATAACGTGCTAGCCACGATTCAGGATTCCTGTCTATGAATTTATTTAATTTATTTTCATATTTTTCTTTAATAACTATGATAAACATTACAATACAATAAACATTTAAATATTAGAAAAGTATTTTTTTACACAATGTTTTCTATTTTTATTGTTGTTTAAAAATCAGATCCTTTGTCAAAAAACGTGCTAGCTAGGATTCAGAATCCCTGTATATGAATTTATATAATGTCTATAATAACTATGATAAACGTTAGAATATAATGAAGATTTAAAAATTAGAAAAAGTATTTTACACAATGTTTTCCTATTTTATTGTTGTTTAAAAATCAGATTCCCAGTCAATAACGTGCTAGCTAGGATTCACGATCCATGTCTATGAATTTATTTCAGGTCTATAATTACTATAAACATTATACTATAATATAATGAATATTTAGATATTAGACAAATATTTTATCAATACTTTTCTATTTTATTGTTGTTTAAAAAAATCAGATTCCCGTCAACAAGGTGCTAGCTAGGATTCAGGATCCCTGTATAGGAATTTAATTCATGTCTATAGTAATTATTACCGAAAATATGTCCCATTTTAAATAATAAGGTTCATCAAAGTAGATGTGATCGTAGCTAAATAATATATAAAAATGCGCACATATGTCTAGATAAATACAGATTAGTTACAGATATTAACAAAAGATCGATTAAGAAAAGTCATTTGACTAATGAAATTTTGCATTTGATTAATCAAGGCAAATGCTAAAACACTCATTAAACTAATATCATATATATATATTCTTTATATATTTCTTTCTTCGTGTGGCCAGCGAATACATGGAGGCCGCGCCTACACAAGTTTGTCTACAGGACGATATTGTTTATTTCTTTGGGTGAGATTGGGATTATTGTTTTTGCAGAAAGGACAAACAAAAATTTTTTAAATAAGCTGAAAGTATGCGCATTAAAGATTAAAGTGCAGATTAAAATCTTACTTCAAGCCTTAGAAACTTACTTTGTCTTAGTACATGATTTCCATCCCCATGCTCCACAGGGGACTTTGGCTTGAGTTGTCACCTTCTGCTTGTAGCCCCTCTTGTAGGGTTCTTTAATCTCGACGAATTTGCAGGGTTTTCTGAAATTAAATTTCTGTTATTGAATAAACTCTTATCAACCACATTTTAATTCTCTCAAAATATTACACACACACATACTAATATAAATGTCAATAAAGCAATTATGAAAAAAGCTGTCAAGTTTTGAATCACAAAAATGACTGAAATTAGTTATTGACTGTATGAATTTTTATATTTAAGGAATGTCATTCGTAAAAATACGTATGCATGACACTAATTAAATAAAATAAAATTTATTTATTTGAAAATATTTTATCTGCATTTTAAGAGATAGAATGAGAACTTTTATGCATTTGCATGAATAGAATTTTTGCATGAATTACAAAAATAACATTGAATAGAATGCAGATGAACATACTTTATTTCACAATGCGATCCAGTATATCCCAGAGGACATGAACATTTGCCTGTCTTTCCACATTTGCCACCATTCAAACAATTTCCGGGACAATAAGCTAAAAATGAAATTCTGTATTAATTTATATCATAATCTATTTAGTTCATTTAAAAAAAAAAAACTTATATCTGAATAAAAAGCACTGAAATAAAGTCAATAAAAGCATTAGTTCACGGATACTTTTAAATCTATAAAAATGTTATGTTGTTTAAAAACCTTTTAGCGTTTGAAAATATTTTAATGAGACAAATATTTGTAATAAAAATGTCTTAAAATGTAACTTAAAATGAAAAACAAATTTAGTAATTATAATTATTACTATTTTTACATAGATTTGAATAATTGTCCATAGACGAGCATAATGTAAAGATTATATAATAAATTGTTTATATAACTTGTTCATATGTGGGCATTATGAGATAAAATTATTGTAAATTTTAAAATAAATCAGGCGAATTAAAATAAAAAAATATGTATTATTATTAAAAAAAAATAGAAAGCATAATCTTTTGAAAATAAAAAAAAATAGGTTTGTCAAAATTTCAACAAAATACTTTAATCAAATATTTCGAAGCATTATTTCCATAGAACGTGTTGCGTTCAAATGATCAATAATACCAAGAGAATGAAGCTTATAAAACCATATAAAAATAATTGCATCTGAAATTTACAAAAATATCGGGGAATAAATTTTTACTTGTCTTGGGAATATTACCTTTTTCGCAGCTGTATCCAGTATATCCTCTCACACAAGAACATTTACCTTTTCCAACACAGACTCCGCCATTTTGACACTCTGGGCTTGCAAATAACTGTATTTTTTGAAGCAAATATCATATTAAAAATTTTATAAAAATATGTTTATACAAATATTATGCTTATTTTAAACTTAAATTTAATTAAATCTATTTTATATTTTTTTTTTAATTATTCATTTATTTTCCTCATTATTAAATAATATTGGTAAAAAAAAATCATTACAATTTATTGATTGATTGAAAATTACATTTTGGAAAAAAATTAATTTTTGGTATAAGTGCAGTGCTAATCAATAAATCTTCCTGTTTGACTTGAATTCAGGATGTTAACATATTTTATTTTGAGAAATTTTATGAACCTACTAAATGACACAAAGGCAAATGACTCTATAAAAAAGCAATCAAATTTCCTATAATAAGATTTCACATTACTTTATGTACAACAAGCGATTTTAAAATAAGATAGAAAATTTATCTCAAATTTTACTTTCTGTCTGTTCAATTTTATCAATTCATTCCATTTCTATAGCTTATATTTCACTTAATTTTCTGAAGTAAATTTATAATAATTAATTGACTATAATCATTATTAATTATTAATTTATAATAATTTTTAATAATTTATAACAGTGTTTGGCCGCTTATTTACTGATCGGAGTGAACTGCCGAAAAGGATTGAGCTATTTGTGAATGATAGGTAGAATGATAAACCGTATTTATCCAGATGTTTTGTGAAATGCCTCTTATGTGGGAGAAATCGATCCCTGACTTCCAAAAAGGATAGCCACCCTGCTTGGTCTGATAATGTGCCAATAGCACTCCTACCTACGGAAAGGAATATAAGTGGATAAGAGGAAAATTCAGCTAATAATAAAAGAAGGGGAGAGATATCCTGGAATAATAAAAGGGTGATAAAGACAGAGAGTAAAGACCTACAGAGACGACTCACCCAAACCCAGAAATATTTATATGTATATATATTTCATTTACAACTACATTTATCTTACTTTTGTATATTCTTTTAGAGATTCTTGAACAAATCATTCTTCATGAAGTTCTTGATCTATTCAACATTGCAATACTCATGTGGCTATTGAATTTGGCCATCCTTAATGGCCAAAATCAATAGCCACATTCCGATCAACTCATATATCTTATCTTATTCATATATTCATATATTCTTATTTGAAATAAGATATTCTTATTTATATATTCTTATTATATTCAATAGCCACATTCCAATCAATTCATATATTTTATATATTCAATTCCTTCTCTAGTATTGCAATCAATTGCTTCATATATATCTTGAATTATTAAACATTGGCATACTTCTGAGTTTATTCATCCGTTCTCGAATGTTCACACATGATACGTTGAAATTTGCCGCTCAGATGTCAGCATTTTATTATTATTATTATTTTTTTTTGTTAATTTTTGGAAACCAGCATACATTATGAATAAATGAAAAAATGCTGCAGTAAATATGAGGTTAATTCATCTTCAACTCAATTCATATTTTAATAAAGTCTAATTTTTCAAAATCGTACATTTCAACTTTTTTTAAGAAAACAATTTTTTTAAACTCTTATTAATTAATCTTTTATTATTTAATGATATTTTCCTCCATTGAAAAAAAAATTAACATTGATGCAAAAAAAAAAAAAAAAAAAAAAAAAATCTAAAAATATGTATCGAACACCATGTTTAAAAAATGTAATAAGATAAACATTCAAACAATTTATGCGAAAACTTACATTTTTCACAAAAATTTCCTTTAGTGCCTGGGGGACAATGACACAAGTATGGTTTTATACACTCTCCTCCGTTTTGGCATACGGGATCACAATGAGCTAAAAATCAAATTAAAGATTAATTCAGATCTGGCAAACTTTTATTTTTTTATTCATTATATCTCAAGCTTATAAAAGTATTTAAAAAAATTAAAATAATACATACATTTTATATATTTTTTTAATTAAATGCATACATATATACAAGGTGATTATAATTAAAGTCCCAGTTCAAATTTGAACTGAAGATACTTGAAGAAGGGGGAAACGGTACGGTATCGAAAATTTTCCAAAGTGTATTAATAGATGGCGCTATAAGCGGAATAATGAAAGTGAATTCGGCTGCCAATGATATTTTGAATCGAAATTACAATGTATTTGGCATGAGTGGCACATTAAACCAACTGTAGTGTTGAATGTGTTTGGTTTGCCGTCCTACGGTCATCTACGGACCCATGGTACCGCTGGGACTCGAACCCGAAACCGGTGATACCGAGTAGGTTTTTGAAGGAAAAAATGACTTCCAAGTCATTCAAAAATTGTGACACTGTTAGTGGAAAAAACCATCCACCACGTCAAGGTCATACCAAATTGGATGGGAAAATCGGTGGAACTTTTTTTTTGATGTCCTACCGTTTTCCCCCTTTTTCAAGTAATTTTTTGACAATGATTTATAATTTTTACTCACCCTGACTGCAATCTTTTCCAGAGAATCCAGATCTGCAAACACATTTATTTGGCGCTACGCATTCTCCACCGTTTTTGCAACCATACTGACATACGGCTGTAAATAAATAATACATTGCTGTAATAACACATTATCATTAAAGAAATAAAAAAAATAAGGAGTTACATATTTTAGAAACTATAATTGAATTCAAACAAATCTAGAAATTCTATATATATACATTATGAATTAAGTAAACGAAATTATTTTAAATTAAAGCATTTGAAATTATTTTTTATTAATTAGATACCCATTTCTTGTTTTATTTTATTTTACAAATGCCGAACACTGGCACCTAACCCAATACCGTTTACCGTATCTAATAACCGTTTACGTGCTGTCCAATACTTTTTGACCATGTCCTCATACCAAGAAAGTGCATTACAGGTATTTAAATGTTCAAAGTCATTCTAGACTAGAGTCATTCAAAGCACAGTTTGGAGAATCCACCACTCCAATTCTATAGAGGTGGTCACGTTGTTGTTGTTGTTGCTTATTCCCTTGAGATTTAGAATCCTGAACCAAGTCCAGTAGATCATGCTGCATCAATGGATCGTAAACTGCCCTCCCCTCATTCAACAGTTGCCTCACACCAATACAATTGATGAGATGGGAGGGACGCGATGGCCGAACAATGACAAAGGGTATATGTTTTCTCGTCTCCATTGAAGATCAAACTCTTAGCGTGGCCTGTCCTTAGCCTAGCTAAAGCAGTTTGAGCAGATCTAGGACAGGAGCACTGCAAGGACATACCAGGATATTTAGCGGCGTACTATGCATGAATTGGTGGCGACCTCCAAGCGGTATTCACTCTGGCTAAAGTCATCGAATGAGCTTCTGCAGTTAACAGATTGGTAGAAGAAGCTTTGGGAAGTTCGCAACCTTCCTTAGTGAGCAGATCAGCAATTTCATTTCCATAGATGCCCACATGGGAGGAAATCCACTGCAAGCACACAGATTCGATCTGGTCCAAAACAGCTAGTTTAGAAACGATATCCACGTAAACAGCCATTATTGTCAAACGTCTACATAGAGTCACCGCTGTCTTTCTTGGAAAACTGGGAATAGTTCTCTGTTCCCCCATAATTCTCCATCTCTTATCTATAGTGCGTTGAATCATCTTGTTTAAGAATTTTCTTAAGAGTCAAGTCAAACAATTTAGTCGTATGAAATGGAAGCTGTCGATTAATACATTGCTCTATCAAAGCTCCTTTCTTAGCCAGTATATCAGCTTTTAGTTGCCCATAATTCCACAGTGGGCAGAAATCCACTGGAAAGAAATTCTGTGTGCAAGTGTCTTAAGCAAAGGTCTACAGTCCAAGATTATTTGGGAATTATTTTGATTATTCAAAAAGGGTTTAAAGTGAGTTCTTTGAAACAGATAATATGACCGCTTTTAGTGTAAAGGGAGTGGCCACGATGAGACAGTTTATTTTAGTTTGATAATTTTTTGTTACTTTTGTTAATTTCAGAACATGACAAACATTTTGAAAATAAAACAAATTATGTGATATGTGCAAAAGTTAAGTTATACTTAAAAAAATTCAAACAAGCATAACAATATTTATATTTTCTCCCAAGAAATTTAAATAAATAAACAATTCATTTCATTACACATTAAAAGAAGAATTAAATGTTTATATTATGTATAAAAGAGGAAACAAAATTTTCTTTAGAAATAATGAAAATTTTTATGAGATATTTCAATCACTCATTTAATCTCCACAAGAAATTTGTAATGCATAATAAAATTAAAAATACAAATGTGCTTAACGTTTATTTATACGCTAATTTTCTATTTCTTTATATACTTCCTTACATCAAATTATTTTTAATTTGAAACATTTGATTAACAATGATTGTTGTATATCAAATTTTGATTTAAGTGCATGCCAAACATTCGTTCCAGTTCTTAGTAGTTAAATTTGTTTTTCGATTTTAAATTAAATAAATTATAAGTAAGGTAATATTTTTCGTTAATTTCTTTTATTTATTTAATGTACATCAAAAATACCTTTGTGACATGAATTTCCAACATATCTGGTTTACACTGCACTTGTTTGGAGCTATACAAGCTCCTCCATTCATGCACCCAGGTTTGCAGAGAGCTGTGTTATAAAAAAAAATAAGAATTATCCCACTTTTTGAATATTATAATTGTACCATTTTATGTTCAATTAAAATAGATATCTTAAAAAATAACCAAGCCTTTCTGATATAATATTTATTTCAAATAATGGTATAATTTTTGTAGTGTTTTTGCGTTTTAGTGTATTTTTTACATTTAATGAATAATAAAATCAAGCAACTTGGCGAAATGATTAATGTAAATGATTAATGTAAATGATTTTTAACAGAAAATTTGTTAGTTTCAAAAGAATTAAAAATATTTGCTGATGTGATTGAATATAATTACTCATCTAAATTCTGATTTAACAAATATATATATATATATTACAGATAATTTGCTGTACTGTAGAAGTCTTATTATTTTTTTACGAATAGCATATCTTTAATATTTAATTTAGATTACAATACAACAAATAATATTTATTTAATGTGGCTATTAATTATAAGGAGCTATATTTTATTATGTGAATAAAGTTAGATTCGATTAGCTTGAGAAGAAATACCATTTACACGACTTTCAAATTGACACCTAATAATAGCTCAAAGCAATTTTATTACAATTTTTTAATTATTTTTAAGGCAAAATGCTTATTAAACATTTTTTTAACAGGAATTTTTTTAAACGAATTTTTTATTTATAATTCTATACAATAAATTGAAATATCATTTAATAAAATTCTTTTATTTAAATATTTTTCACGTACTTTATTTAAATTTTAATTTTTAAAAAAATTGTTTACTTTAATTTACAAAATAACAAGTATAAACAATTGATAAAGCATTTGATTCTAAGACAATTCTTTATATAAGCATTTGATTCTAAGACAATTCTTTATATAAGCATTTGATTCTAAGACAATGGATTACTTTTACATAATGCAAGTGCCCGATAGATGGCAGCATGATCGAAGGAATAATTAGGACATTTTCAATTAAACAGGTTTAGCTTAATAAAAATCATAAATTTAATAATTTTAAATTATAAATATGATCAATTAGTAAAATATCTATAATAATGATTAATCATTCCATTTGAAATATTTTTTTAAATAGAATTTTAACATTTACAGATAACTTGGCTATATTTATAGATAGCTGCGAAATAATGGAATTAATATTTCGCAATATTTTTTTTAATAACTCATAACAAATTTTCAAATGTATCATTAATTAATGTTATTATTAAATAAATAACATACAACCTAGCGTATATCTTTATTTTCACCAAAAATTAATACATTCCAAAAAATTTTGCAAAATTTCATACAATTTACATCATAATCTTATTATTAATTAGTAGGTCTTGTTAACATAATTTGTCGCAAGACATATTACAGAGAACATAAAGTAACAATTGCTTATAAGCAACATTTCAAGCTTGTAAATTGTATTATAGAAATATGATAATTAGGAAGTTTTATTCGATTGTTACTTGATTACAATAACATAACATTACAATAGCAGAATAGTCCAAAACATTATGACCACTCCTACATATTGCAATGAACTCGCCTGGATGTCGTGGAAGGCACGTGATCATGTGGAAGTGGTATTTAACTGGTATTAAGTGGTGGTATTAATCCATGCCAAGGCGGGTTGAAGCTGTGTTGCGCGCCAAAGGTGGGCCAACTCGTTATTGACAGGTGGTCATAATGTTTTGGCTCTTGAGTGTAAGTGTTGCACATTAAATAATGGTTTCCTTGGTGGTAGTTTTCATAGTTTTTACCCATATGAAATGAAAAGGCATAATGGATGTTCCTAAAAATCCCCCCAATAACCTATAAATAATGTTTTATCTTCACCATCTATAGGTGAGATATCCTTATTAGATAATATATAAGTGAAACATGAAGCTTGCAGGCATACATCAATAAAAAAAAAAAAAGTAAAATTTATTCATTTTTTTATAAATGAAGTGGCTACGATTTTTCGTTTTCTAAATATTCTTTTTAGTGAGTGTTAATTGAAAATTGCTGTTGCACAAACGATTAATGTTAACAGATACACATCGGTGGTAATAAGCCATCATCAAATTTGTATTCATCAAGCCATCATCACCCTCCGCCCCCCTCAAAAATAAGCCCGCAACCTGATGCCCAATTAGCTAGCGCTTTGGTCTTTGGTACCCCAGGCTTCAGGTTCGAACCCTGGGGGACGGCATTTACGTTTGTAGTGGATCGGAATCCACATTAAACTGCAGTCCCTGTCTAATTAGCTCGAAGTGTACAAAATTACAGTATTTTTCATTAGTGTACAAAATGACAGTAGAGCGACAAACCAAAACCAGTAAATAAGCCATCATCAAACTCCTCCCTCCCCCCATCCCTTGTAAATAAGCCATCATCAATCTTTTGTAAAGCCATCATCAAATTTGATGACAAAACGCTTAGAAGTATAAAAGGGAAATAGAAAACATTACTTTTTGGTTAGAACATCATCGTCAGGAAATAACAAAGTTAATATTCGTATTTCATTTATACAATTTTATTATTAAGAATTTTCAATGAAAAACTTGACTTCTATAATAGATCAATGGTTCTCAAATTTTTAAAGTAGGGACGGGGCACATATAAAAATTCTAGGTGTACTACATACAAATTTCTGACAAATAAGCATTCGTTACTGACGCCTCATAGTTTTATATCCAGATGGTAAATTTCACAGGCTACTACTTGCAAGAGGCTACAATAGAAAATTTTTTTTTAACATCGAAATTCGCATAGAAGCTAGCTCTCTAGTAGCCAACCATGGAAGTTACAGCTCAAGTTTCTTGAAACCCACTTTGGCGTATTATTGCTGTTTGGCGATTTTTATGTGAAAAAGAAGAAATAAAGCAAGCAGAAATTTTAGTTGGTTGTAATGAAAGTTATCTTTAAATTGGAAAAAGAACAAGAAAAAGAGAAACTAAATTTTTATGAATGAGTTTCTAATCCAGTCGTATTGTTCAGTCATAACTGATGAAAAATCTAAACTTATTAAATGTTCACCTATTATTAAAAGCGTTTCATTTGTGTTAATAACAAATAGGAATATTTTCAAATTACCTTCAACAGATTTTCTTTTCCGAATAATTGGCAATATTATCGCTCTTTGGCGACTTTTTATGTGAAAAAAGATAAAAAGTAACTAGAAAGGTTAGTTGTTTGTAATGAAAGCTATCTTTGCACGGGAAAACTGACAAGAAAAAAAAGTAACTATATTTATTTTTATATCTGTGGGCATATTTCTCTGAAATACCACAGGAGCACTTTGAGAACCACTGTAATAGAGGTCATTCCTTTTTTTCGTGCTGGAAAAACAAAAAAGAAAAAGAAAATACATGGGCAGTTGTTACTAAGTGTTAGAAAGAGATGAGAAAATCAATTGACGCGTAGGTCTGTTGAGTTTAGTATAAATTGGTGACGAGACTTCGTTAACTACTTTAATTGTAAAAATCTGCAAATAAAGAGATTGTATACATTACTTGGAGGTAATTATTTGTGGAACCAATGTGGGAAACTCAACAATATCGTTACACATATCTGCTAATAAAAAATCAACTTTAAAATGTATCTAAATTTTTATATTCACAAATACTTTTTAAGAATAGAATTTATCTTCTGCATTTTACATTACAAGTTTTATTGAACCCACACATAAATCTTATTTACAATACATGCCATGAATACAAAAAACTTTCAAACAGCAAGGATCTACCATGTCTACCTGAAACAAACTATAACCAACGTGGAAGAGTTCAATGTTGATAGGTCTTTCTTTCAAAGACGGGTTGACCCTTACGTTAAACTTTGGTTTTGTACGTTATTCTTTTTCTTTTGCCCCTTTATTCTACTTTGGAACCAAGGAGAGAGGGAGAAAAAAAGGAGTGGACAGTCAAGTGAAGAATTCCAGGCAATATGGAAGGTACAAAAACTTTTAAATGAACTTACTTTTAAAAGATAATTTTGTAAATATTTGTTATATATATAATTTTGTTTTTGTGTATTATGGGTTGTAGTTGTGCAGTGCTGTTTTGGCAATTTTAAATAAATACGACAGCTAAACATTTTGTTATTGTTTTCAGACATAATTCAGTTTCTACTATGAAACAACATTGAGTCAAGACCACACCCATATCCTAACGTGTATCAAACAAAAAACCCCAAGACCAAACATTAATAAAATAGAAACATAAACAGACTAATTTATTCTGTGGGTATTATACGAAATTATGTGCAAAAAGCTTTCAAGTAGTGACAAATTAAAAACTTGCGGTTTTCTCATTGCCATAACACTAAACTGTCACGCCAAGATTACTCATCTAGTTCTGTATTAAGAATGACTACTCTAATTTAAGAAATGTGTTGATTACGAAAAGCGGAAATATGCTGACAGATATTATTTTGATTAAAAAATACTGGATGATGTCTATCTTGAATGTTAAATATGCAGACACCAGTTATTAATTTGACAATTTAACTGCATTTGGGTAAAAGAGCTTAACAAATATTAACTCACTTAAAAGACACGTGAAAAATGACTTTTTGTTTTGCCAAGATTATGATAGCGAGACCAATTAATTTAGAACTTTTCTTATCTTAATTTTTTTCTTACGATACAATTGATGAGTTTAAGTTAGATAAGTTTAAGTTACTACACGACAATATATTATTTTTAAAAAATCCTTTTTTTTTTCAATTCCTTCTATTAGCTCACACTCTCCTATATATATCTTGTTCAAATTTTCAATCGTTAATAAAATACTTTTTATGCATCCACTCAAGTACAAATACATTTTTTTGAACTTGTAGTGCATGACACTTGATGTTAATACAGTTTTTTCAAATAGTAATTCATTAATTTTAGTTTTTTTAGATTTAATTCGCATATATCTACCAATAGATGGCGTCAAAAAACGAATGAAAATTATTTATAAAGGACTTTCTGCAATATAGTGAAAAAAAAACAAGTGACTTAAAATTTTTTTTTTTATATTACTTGTTTTGCATTTGTTAATTTTATGCTTTAGAAACTATAGTATGAGTTGACATTCTTTCTTTAATTTTTTATATGAATTATAATTTAATTTTCATTTTTTAAATGCTTATCTAAAAGCATTTTTGTTGCCATTTTATTATCAATAAAATTATCTCAATCCCTAGTACAAGGCTATTTTAATTTTCTAACGACCAAAATAACATTATATTAGTTTTTCGAAAAGAAAGGAAGAAAATAGGAAGAAAAAATGGTTGATCAATAAAAAAAAGGGTTATTAAATAAAGATTACTTTGTTTGATAAATTTTGTTATCTTGTAAGACACACTTCCTAGATCTGTTGAAAATTAACTGATACATTTTAATTGAAAAGATTGTTATATAAAACCTTATTAAACTTATTTTGGTCTATGGCTCTGAGGCATGGATTTTGGCAAGATCTGATGAGGATACATTTGAGCGGAAGATTTTAAGGACTATTCTTGGAGGTGTTAAGGAAAGTGGATTGTTGGAGAAGACGGTCAAACGCAGAAATTTATAAATGTTATAAAGACCCAGATATTATAACATTTATTAAAATCATTAGATTAAACTCGGCTGCTCATATATTTAGAATGAATGATTTAAACCCTGTGAAAAGGCTAGTTTTGTCAAAGCCACAGGGACAAAAGGAAGAGGACGACCCACGCTGCGATGGATAGACGCAGTTGAAAAAGACTTTGCTGTACTAAAGATTAACAATTGCAGGACGGTTGTCATCCAGAGGAATGCATGGAAATATCTTCAAAGGAAAGTCTTTGGCCTCACGCTTTTTGGTTGTCGTGCTATTGATGATGATTTTATTGAAAAGCCGAGATACTGAGGTACAATACTTTAAATTTGTGCAGGAAATTACTTTTTCCACAATGATGTGTTAAGTTTTTAATTCCCTACTTACAAGAAAATTACTTACTACTAATAATAAAACAAAAAGCAAAACCTACTACCGGTAGTGAAAATATCAGCGTCATTTATCTGCTCAATTTCAAAAGTAAATTTAAATGTATTTTTAATTGCATTTCTTTTACAAAAAAATCATAGTTTTCTAATTCCGTTTGTAAGTATAATATACCTAATAAGAAGTTTATTTTAAAAGGAGATTACGGCCACCCACGAGACTGACAACAGTAATTTTTCGGCATTTATAAATAAAGATCCACTAAGAAGCGGACATGTACTTTTTGGGACTCTTATTTTTTTCAGTATAAAAATAACATCTTAAATTTAAAATAAACATTTCTACTGAATGATATAAAACCTCAAAACTTATCGTACAGTTTTTCTTATTTTACTTCCATTTTCACAATATATATATATATATATATATATATATATATTGTCTGAGAGAACGAAAGTTAAGACCTGACAGTGGCAAAAATAAAATCTTTTTTATCCTTTTTGTTGCGTATATCCACTTAAGGATGTTCGCCGAAATGAACATAGTTGGCTTCTCCACAACCTCATTATATGAGTTTTAGAACTTAAAGAAAATACCTTTTTTGCAATCCCAAAGATGATGTCTGGAACTCAGAATTACGAGTTACACGAGCGCGCGGAGTAATCGCATTACTTCTGGTTACTACTTCTCCCTCTGAAATCTTCGAGATGGAACTCCGGTTCTTTATTGCTTTACGAGTTCAAGAGCTCCCCCCTTCACAAAGTGGCGGATATAAAAGCCTGTAAAAGGCACGCACCAAAGCCCGTTGAGCGGCAGATTGCCGTAGAAATGCTTATTTGCAAGATAAGTACTTGAAAAGGTGAATTAATTTGCTTGCCTTTGAAATGAGGTGGACGCTTATATTTGGGCGAATAACATATTAATATGAAGTTTTGCTTTTAAATGAGAATATGGAATTAAAAGTTTCCCCTTGCGCGGTTGAATTCAGATGTGGATTCTTGGTACTTTTTATTTTTTCTGTGATGTGCATCTATTTTGTTGTAAAAACATAGTTAAATTTTTTCATCCATTTTATTTTTAATGACTGTTAGTCAAGTCGTAATGCTGTACCCCATAAAATGATTTCAACATTTTCTTGAATATTTTTTGTACAACAGGGATAATGTGTTTCACTAATATATTCGGACTGATATGCGGAAACGATATCCCTATAGAATTTTTTAGACACAATATTTATCTAAAGCATTTTGTTGCCATTATTTTTATCAATAAAATTATCCCAATCCCTTAGCACAATGTCATTTTAATATACCAAGGATCAAAAATAACATTATATTAACTTACGAAAAGAAAGTAGGAAGAAAAAATGGTTTATAAAAAAAATTTTTATTAAATAAAGATAATTTTTGTTTAATTTAAGTTGTTCTCTTTGAAGGAGGCTTCTTCGTCTATCTGTTGAAAATTAACTGATAAGTTTTAATTGAAAGATTCTTGTTATATAAAAACGTTTATTAGACCCTATTTTGGTCTATGGCTCTGAAAACATGGACTTTGGCAAGATCTGATGAGGCTCATTTGGGTTTATATTTGAGCGGAAGAATTTAAAAGAATGGCTATTCTTGGAGGTGTTAAAGTGATTGTTGGAAAGACGCTACAAAGATATAAAGAATAAAAAATGCTATAAATGCCTCAGAATGAATGAATTCTAAAAACCCGATATTACAAAATTTATTAAGATCAACAGATTAAACTGGGCTGTTCATGTATTTAGAATAAATGATTTATACCCTGTAAAAAAGCAGGCTTTATGTACAGGGATAATGAGGAAGAGGACCGCCCGAATTGCAATGGATACACTAAGTTGAAAAAGAGTTTGCTGTACTAAAGAATAAGAATTGGAGGACCATTGTCACACAGAGGTTGCAAATTTGTGCAGAAAATGATACGTTATGTTTTAATACCCTGCTTTAAAAAAATTACTACTACTAATAATAAAACAAAAGCAAACCTACTACTTGTAGTGAAAATATCAACTGCATTTATCTGCCCAATCTCAAAAGTAACTTAAAATGTATTTTAATCACATTTCTTTTACAAAAAAATTATAGTTTTCTGATTCAGTTTGTGAGTACAATATATCTAATAAGAAGTTTAATTTAAAAATATTACGGCCATTTACAAGAGTGACAACGGTAAATTTTTCGACATTTACAAATAAAGATCCGCTAAGAAGGGAGCATACACTTTTGGGACTACCATTTTCAGTATAAAAACAACATCTTAAATACAAAATAAACATTTCTACTGAATGATATAAAAACCAAAAACCTTATCGCATTATTTCTTATTTTATTTCCATTTTCACAATATATATATATTTATTTAGTCCTGGAGAACGAAAGTTAAGACTTGACAGTAGCAAAATAAAATCTTTTATCCTTTTGTTGCGCATATCCACTTAAAGGATATTCGCCGAAATAGACATAGTTGGCTTCTCCACAATCTCATTATATGAGTTTTAGAACTTAAAAGAAATACCTTTTGCAATCCCAAAGATGATGCCTGAACTCAGAATTACGAGTTACACGGCGCGCGGAGTAATCGCATTACTTCTAGTTACTACTATCTCTCAAAATCTTCGAGATGGAACTCCAGTTCTTATTGCTTTTTACGAGTTCGAAAGAGCCCCCCTCCACAAAGTGGCGGATATAAAAGCCCGTAAAAAGGCACGCACAAAGCCGTTGAGCGGCAGATTGCCGTAGAAATGTATTTGCAAGATAAGTACTTGAAAAGGTGAATTAATTTGCTTTGCCTTGAAATGAGGCGGACGCTTACATTTGGGGAATAACATATTAATGAAGTTTGCGATAATATGGAATTAAAGTTTCCCCCTTGCGCGGTTGAATTCAGATGTGGATTCTTGGTACTTTTTATTTTGTGCTGCGACGTGTTTCTATTTGTTGTAAAAACATAGTTAAAATTTTTTTATTCATTTTATCTTTAACGATTGTTAGTCAAGTCGTAATGCTGTAGTACCCCATAAAATGATTTCAACATTTTTCTTGTTTATTTTTTTGTACAATAGGGATAACGTGTTCCACTAATATATGCAGGGAAATGATATCTATCTCAGATGCTTTTAGACACACACACCTCCATGCACACACATGTATATACAGGGTGACTATAATTAAAGTCCCTCTTTCAAAATGCTGTAAAAAAGAAACACTCGTCACAATGAGTTTCAAATTTGAACTGAATCTTGAAGAAGAAGGAGAAAAGTAAAAAAAGAAATGGATCAAAAGTCTCCGTTCCTTATTATTCTGTGAATAATACACCTACTCACAGTAGAAAGCTTCCAGGCTGAGCGCAAGTGGGCTCTGTATTTGTTTCAGGCACTCTCAATATTGCTTGTAGCAATACG
>BPLR01001344.1:0-103326 GCA_021605095.1 Caerostris extrusa | reverse complement strand
GTCACTTCCAAACTTTCCAAATATCCCAATTTAGTTAAACTGCACCATGAGATGTCGAAGCGTTATTGCATTTGATATTAAAATCCGTAAACTAATTGCTAGAATCAGATTGTTGTTGCTTTCTGAATTTTAACTTGTAACCACTCTTACAGCGGTAGAAATTCAACACATTCAATGTTCACCATCCTTGAAAAAGACATGGGATGGGATAAATTTTGTGTTACAGGAGGATGCTTTAGTACCTCAATATTTTTTGAATGAAATATTTTTGAATGAACATCGATGACTCCATTATTTAAATATTAGATCATCATGGTCAAAATTTTATTCACCGGGCTACTAGAATAACAATTATTTATGCTTCGAATAGTTCATCGAAGACAGAGGTGGAAAGTGATGCTTGCCTTGTGCCATTTATGGGTAACTATCACGCAATAGCATTCCGTATGTGATAATCCAGATGGATTATAGTGAACACGCAGACTGTTTGTGAACTTGCAACTATGTACTAGCTGCAGGTGTTTCATCTTGTGACCTGAATCTTCACTTATTTTGTAAACATCCATATTAAATTTCTTTTAAAAACTATTTAAAATCGCAAATCTGCCAATGAAAGCAAAATTTATGGGTACAATATACATTAAAATAATGCTACATCAGAAAATGATAGGTAAATTAGTGATTGCACTACTGTTTAATGTTATAACTTATGATGTTTCTTCTAGTAGAAACTGCACATTGAAATTTCGAATTAGACATACGTATTTAACAGTGTTTTTCTGAACAATAATGATAGCCAGCCATGGATGTAGGACATTGGTCACATTTAATCCTATGAAGCGAGATGATCAAATGATTACTTTGTAATTCAAGATATAGATACAATGTAGCAAGTTATTCATGGTGCAGCCTGAATCGACTACATATCGGCAATTCTAATAATAAATAAATAAATGACTCCGAGCAAAAAATGCTCATCGTTGAAAGCTGTAGCTCAAAAAAAAAAGATTCAGATAGATTAGCATCCTCGTTTCAATTATGGTGATAAGATATAGATGCATTGTAGAATAATGTGATGACGCATTGCAGCATAAAACACATGTGGTGTTAAATGAGGTTAAAATATTCTGAAATTTTCAGCAACACCATAGCACATTCATTTTGCAAAACCACCCGCCAATTTGGCGCCTTAGCGAAACTGGTGGGCAAAAAATTGATCCAACCAATTCCATGTACAAATTTCTTGAAAATTATTTTTTGATATGCACAATAAAATTGATTTATTATATACACGGTTTTTCTGTGCGAACTAAATAAATTTTAATACTAAATTGGCTAGTAAATATTGTGGGAACGATAAAAATCAGAGCAACCGCTACTAACCTTTCACTAACTTTAACAGGTGGGTTGAGGTTCGTAAGATGACACTTAAATGGAGCTACTAGTATTAAATCCATATGATTTTTAGTTAGCCATAACCTTCAAAACACACATGAATAAATTTGACAGCTGTTGCACTATTACTATGTGAGTTATAGCATTTTTAGTGAAGCAACTTTTATTAGTTTAAAAAAATGGATAAAAAGGAATTTCCTGTGTTAATAAAGCATTGCTTTTTGGCGAAAAAATACAATTGAAGCAAAACTTGGCTTGATAAACATTATTCAGTCTTTGCACCAGAAAAGTCTACCGTAGAGAAGTAGTTTGCTAAATTTAAACGAGGCGAAATGAGCACCGAGGACGATGCACGTAGTGGACGCCCCAAAGAGGCTGTTACCGACGAAAACATCAAAAAGTCCACAAATAATTTCTAATAACCGTAAAGTGAAGAGATAGCTGAGACCCTAAAGATATCAAAGGAATGTGTTGGAGATATCGTGAATGAATATTTGGATATGGGAAAGCTCTGTTCAAAGTGGGTGCCACGCATGAGCTCACAATCAACCCAAAACAACAACGAATTGATGATTCTAAGCAGTGTTTAGAGCTGTTCACTCGTAATAAACCCGAATTTTTACATCGATATGTGACAATGGATGAAACATGGCTCCATCATTTCACACCGGAGTCCAATCGACAGTCAGCCTAGTGGACTGCACGTGATGAACACTAAAAATGCTATAATTTCACTAAAAATGCTATAACTCACATTAATTATCACTAATAGTGCAACAGCTGTCAAATTTATACACGTGTCTTTTGAATTTTTAGGGATAACTAAACATCATATGGATTTAATACTAGTAGCGACATCTATGTATCAGCCTACGAACTTTCCAGCCAACCTGTTAAGCACTTGGCATGCTCGTTTCATTTGTAGTGGAAAAAAGTCATTCTTGGTGCCGCCTCAATCGACTATTCATTCAATAGCTAAAAATTGAATGCAATTTTTAATTTATCTTTTAATTTTCAAAAATTAAAAAAATGATTCCATTTGTTTACTATTTTTACTATTTCTCGATCTTGAGAACGAAAAACATAATACATATAATGTTAAATGAAGTTTGTTGTATTCGGAAATTTTCATTAACACCATATCACGTTCATTCGTTGTCTGATGGCCAATTGGCTATCGCTCTGGTCTTTGGTATCACAGACTTCAGGGTCGAATCCTGTCTGTTGCTTAGATGCTTGTTAATGGTTTGGAATCCACTTTAAACTGTAGATCCGTCTAATTAATCTAAAAAGGGGCAAATAATAACCACAAAGTGACAAATCAAACTACATTCATTTTGTAAAGCCTCGCCGGTTTGGCATCATGGAGAAATTGGTAGGCAAAAATTCCAAACCAATTCCATGCACGATTTTATGAAAATTTATTTTATAATAACTACAATAAAGCTTCAGTGTTAAAAGATGTAGAAATTATTTGGTTATATATGGGAATGATAAAACCGCAGAATAGAAATTGCTTTCATTATCTTCAAGTAGATTAACATGTTCGTTTCAATTGTGGGTGGCAAGATACAGATGAAATGTAGAAAGTCATTCATGATGCAGCCTGAATCGACTATATATCAGCCACTCTAATCATAAATGACCCAAAACAAAATTCTCATCTTTAGAAACAGTAGCACAAAAAAAGATTCAGATAGATTAACATGCTCGTTTCAAATATGATAAGATATATAAGCCTTTTTTAGCATAACACATGTGGTGTTAAATGAGGTTACAATATTCTGAAAATTTCATAAACACCATATCCCATTCAATTTATAACGCATCGTTTGTTTGGCGCCTTGGCGAAAACCAAAAAATGGAATCCAACCAATTCCATGCAAAGTTTCTGAAAATTTATTTTTTAATAATTACAATAAAAGCTTCTGTGTGAACTGATGTAGAGATTATTTTGGCTATATGAGAGCGATAAAACCATATAATAAAAATTTATTTTCATTGAATTTAGATAGATTAGCATGCTCGTTTAAATTATGATGGCAAGATGTAGACGTATTGTAGCAGGCCATTCATGGCACATCCCTACATATCAGCCATTGTAATAGTAAATGACCCTAAACAAAATCCCATCATTGGAAAACAGTAGTTCAAGAAGAGATTTCGATTAACTGCAATAATTTGAAGATTTATCATACACAAACAAAGGATTTTTACTCGTTCAATTGTGGTGGCAAAGGAGTACTCGTTCAATTATGGTGGCAAAAAGATATAGATACAGTACGGCAAGTTATTCATGGTTCAGCCTGAATCGGCTACATATCAGACATTGCAATAATAAATGTCCCAAACAAAATGCTCATATCTGGAAAACAAGTTCAAAAAAGATTTCGATTAGCAGCAATAATGTGAAGATTTATCATATATAAACAAAAGATTTTTTTATTCGCAGGTTATTTCTTGCTGTAGTACGTGTGCATTGAAACAGCTGTAAACTCCCATTTTGACGCAAGAACGAGGATTAAAGGATCACTCTGAGGATTAAAAAACGACAGACTTGATTCCTTTGGATGACTTAATTTATATATGACGCCAGACCTTTTAATGCTGTAGAAGGTGCAGGCATGTTTTCCTAATGAGGAAGAACACTTTAAAGCTCGTTTGAGTAATTATGGGATTACGTACTCTCGGAGGCTCTATCAAATGGTGCTTAAAATGTTCTAGCGATTTATATTTCTGGTTTTTTAAAGTAGTTAATGATAAGGACAAATTAAGACGATCTGGATGCTTACAGAGCAGGTATTGATTTAGCTCTTGAGTTTCTGTTCTCTAGTTAAGAGCTTAAAACGAGTTTACTTTAAAGTGTTTGTGAATGAATGAAAAGCTTTACTTCCTTATAACAGATTATAAACTTTAATTTTCCAATTGTATTTAATATATTATACATCTTTTAATAACACTTTAAGATAATTATCTATATTTAAAAACAGAACTCGTTTTTTTGCAATTAGTCCGAGCTATGCTTTGGTGGTTATTTGTTTGGTTTTATCATTCTACGGTCATTTTGCGCACACTTTAGGATTATTAGATCATGACCTAAAGTTTAACGTGGATTCCGAACCTAACAAACATCCATGTCACCACCAGGATGAACAGATGTAGAAATTATTTGGCTATAAATGGGAATGATAAAACCATATAGTAAAAATTGCTTTCCCTTGTGTTCAAGTATACTGACATTTTCCTTTCAATCATGGTGGCAAGATATAGATGTAGTATAGAAAGTCATTCATAGTGCAGCCTGAATCGACTACATATCAGCCATTGTAATAATAAATGACTCCAAGCAAAATGATTATAGTTGGAAAACAGTAGCTGAAAAAAGATTCAGATAGATTAGCATGCTCGTTTCAATTATAGTGATAAGATATAGAAGAAATGTAGAATAATGGGATGATGTATTGTAGCCTAACACATGTGGTGTTAAATGAGGTTACCATCTTCTGAAATTTTCCTAAACATCATATCCCATTGAATTTGTTCCAACCAATTCCATGTACAAGTTTCTGGAAATTTATTTTTTAATACATACAATAAAATTTATTTGTTATATACATGCTTTTTCTGTGTGAACTAAATAAATTTAGATGCCAAAATTGGTTAGTAAATATTTTGTTAAGCTTTCTCCACAAGTTTTTTTTTTTTTGGAATGCCACAAGCGAAGTCAAACCAAAAGCCCCGTTTGAAAAGATATAGAAATTATTTGGCTATATATGGGAACGATAAAACCGTACACTAGAAATTCTTTTTATTGAATTGAAGTAGATTAGCACGTTAGTTTCAATTGTGGTGGCAAGATATAGATGCAGTGTAGTAAGCCATTCATAGTGCAGCCTGAATCGACTACATATCAGCCATTGTAATAATAAATGGCCCCAAACAAAATACCAGAATTGGAAAACAGTAGTTCAAAAATATTTCGGCAACTGCTATAATGTGAAGATTCATCATACATAAACAAAGGATTTTTATTCGCAGGTTATTTCTTGCTTACATGTGCATTGAAACAGCTGTAAACTTCCATTTTGATGCCAGAACGAGGATTAAAGGATCACTCTGAGGATTAAACGACAGACTTGATTCCTTTGGATGACATAATTTATATATGACGCCAGACCTTTTTAATGCTGTAGAAGGTGCAGGCATGTTTTCCTACTTAATGAGGAAGAACACTTTAAAGCTCGTTTGAGTAATTATGGGTTTACGAAGTCTCGGAGGCTTTGTCAAATGGTGCTTAAAATGTTCTATCGATTTATATTTCTGGTTTTTTTTTTTTAAGTAGTTAATGATGAGGACAAATTAAAATGATCTGGATGCTTGCAGAGCAGGTATTGATTTAGCTCTTGAGTTTGTGTTCTCTAGTTAGGAGCTTAAATCGAGTTTAGTTTAAAGTGTTTGTGAATGAAATAAAAGCTTCACTTCATTATAACAGATTATAAACTTTAATTTTTCAATCGTATTTATTATACTATACATTTTTAATAACACTCTAATATACTACTATGCCAAAAGGAAAACCAGAAGTGGAAATTTTTTTCAAAAACTCTTTATTTATTCTTCCAAATTTAGTTCATCGCTTTCAAAGTAATCCCTTACGGACATAATGCACTTAAGCCAACTTTTTTTCCAATTCTCAATGCAAGATAAGCCATAGGCTGGGATGGCCTTCAAAGCGAGTGGCGATTCACGTGGAGTCTCTTTAATCGAATCAAAACAGTGTCCCCGGAATGGTCTTTTGAGTTTAGGAATAGCCAGAAGTCGCACGGTGCTAAATCGGGTGAATACGGGGTTGTGGAATTATATGGGTTTCATTTTTGGCGACAAAGTCAAGAAGTATCAATGCTGTGTGAGGTGGCGTATTATCGTGATGCAAAAACCAAGAGTTGTCTTTCCATAAATGTGGCCTCATTTTGCAAAATAGTTTCACGCAAATGACACATAAGAATCAAATAATATTCCTCGTTGACAATTTGTCCTTCGGAAGGAATTCATAATGCACCACACTACGGTAATCGAATAAAACTGTCAACATGACCCCGATTTTTGAACGACTTAGGTGAAGCAAGCCCGAAAGAGCACGCCATTCTCACGATATTCGCTCGATTGATCGTTTGTTTTCGGGTCGTAAGCATATATCCAAATCTCGTCTCCAGCTATAATGCATTTCAACTTGTCCTGATAGTCAGAAAGCATTGTTTCACACACTGCAACGCGACGATGTTTCTCCAAAAATTCAGTGTTTTCGGTACCAATCGCGTTTAATGCCGAAAACATCTTTAAAAATAAAATTGACCGATCCTTTTTGAAATTCCAACATCATCAGCAAGGTCTCTAATTGTAAATCGACGGTTTTGATTTACAATTAGAGACATTGTTATCGATTATTGGTTATAAATCGACTATTTGTTACGATTATTTAGAGAAAGAGATTACGTCTTCCTGATCATTGTAACTTACAGATTAATATGTGGTTCAGCAAGAATTACCATCATTCACAATGAATATAGTGTATTGATTTTTCTCATTTGTAACACAATATTTGCCAGTTTCCCTTAAAATTATTTACAAGCAATTATTGCCTTGTTATTCTTTCTGTTGTATTGATTAAAACAGTATATCATGGTGCCCTTGAAATGCTAGGTTTTACAAAATTATTAAAAAAACGAAAGATATAAAGAAAAATAAATGTTTTTAATTTCATACTTAACTTAATGAGCAGCATAAATCATAAAAATAACTACAGAATTATGCAGACATGCTTTTTTACGAGTAGAAGAATATTCAAAAGAAAGATAGCCGACTATAAATATCTCATATGCGTAGATTGTTTTACAAACTTTTAGGAAGGGTAAGGTGCACCCTAGACGAATAGGAATCGCATTACACAGATGGGTAAAGGAATACTTTCCACGCGCTGAAGTATGCATAGAAAACACCAGAAACGTAAAAGCTTCATTTAAGGAGTACATATACTAATTATTAATTAATCAATTATACGAACATGATCAAACTTATAATTCCATCTAAGATCAAAACTAAATACCGAATTACAAAAGCTAAATGTCGACAGTAAAACAGCTACTACTCTCACAAGATTAAGGATGAAGCACCATAAAAATATGAACATTTCTGCTGGTGGTGTTACAAAAATACCAAACATGGGGCAACTACCTGATGTCCATCTTATTCTTCGTCATGGTTTTGATTGCTCAGCTGTAGCAGCCGCTATATATTGTCTGGACCATCCCTCGGAAGAGGATTTACTATATACTATTTAGTATATTCCGAGCTGACAATAAACATAGTCAATATTATTCGGGAGTACCACGATATTTTCTTGTACTCTTCAGGGGGATGCAACAACATCTAAGATGATCAAATGGGATGCATGTTATTTTCACAGAATTATCTGAAGGGGGCCTGATGGCCGAGTCAGTAGTGTTCGATGCCACAGTTTTGGGGTTCGAGTTCTGACGATGTTTGTAATGGTTTGAATTCACTTTAAATCGTGGTTCCGAAGAGACGAAGATTTAGGGTTCGATGGGGCCCTAGGTCGAGTTAATTTGACGCCCATATATATATATATATATATATATTAATAATAATAATACAGTATATATAGATACGAATAACGATATCTATATTTGGATAGATATCGCCAAGAACACGTGAATGTAAGAATTCATTTATTCTACCCTTTAAATATTGACATATTGACGTTGTCAAAGCAAGAAAAGAAGCATTAAAATTCAGTCTTACAGTTGATAAAAAACAAAATCGATTTTAAATTTTTTGTCGCCTGATAGTTTTTGCGCCCTAAAGATTTGCCTCCCCTAGGCCCGGGCCTCGCGATCCCTGAGCCTAAATCCCGTCACTGAGGTCCCGGTCTAATATTATTGTAGAGCGATGGATGTAAGGCTGACAATTCTATCTCGTAAAGCGGTCTAATGGCCAACTGTCTGGCGCTCTGTCCTTCGGTACTAAAGGCTCCAGGTTCGAATCTTGACGATGGATGTTTGTTAGTCGTTTTAGTCCGGAATCCACTTTAAAATGTAGGTCCCGGTCTGTTTAGCCCTCGTGGGCACAAGATTACTGTATCACTGTAGAGGATAAGCAAATCGAACCAAACCTGTCAGTAAAAAGAAAATATCTCATGTTCCGGAATCTACCAGAAGGCAGACGACCTTCTCCCACCGTCGGCCTGTTGTGTCGTTGAAGAAATATAACCAGCATAGATTTAGAGTGGCAATTGTTTGTTTCTATTTGAGAGATATTACATTTAAAATTTTTTTTTTTGCTCTAATAAGGATGAAAGTAAGTTCCAATTATATATTCGAATTGAATAACTTATTTGGTAATGAGTTAATTACTGAAGAAATAATAATGTGGAAGCTATTTTCTTGTCAGATTAATTGCCATTATTTCTTTTTGGATTGTTAGCTAGTTATTGCCTGTTGGATATTAGTGTTTGGATTTTTAACAATTTTATTATAGCTTTTACATATTGAGGAAGTGAATAGAGTTAGTTTTTTAATTTGTAGATATAGTTTTTGCATTTATCAATTATAAAGTGATAATAAATAACATTGTGATTGCATTCGTTTTTGAATTGTAACATTATTGACATTTGTTGTGAATTGTATGTGTAAAATGTTGATAAAGTACAAGAATTATTGAATAAAAAAAAAATATTTAAATATTTCTTGAAATTGCAATAGTGTTTGGATGAATTAAAAATTTGAAGGGGATTGATATCTCATTCATGTTTTATGAACATCGAAAAAAAGAGCAAATGACCTCATATTAGAAAAAAAAAAAATATTTTTCAATGTCTTTGTTACATTGCAGAGATTAGTTGCAGAAGGAATTAAAATGGATTATAGAAGATATTCATTTGAACTTCTAAAAGTGTGTATTAATATTAAAGCCTTCCTTTTCATTATAGAAAAATATTCATCTAAAAGTAACTTTTATTATACAGTGAGTGTAAAAAGTATTCGTACAGTACGACAATTGATTTAAAGAGATCCGTTCATAAAAATTATAAACATAAATTGCATTTTAATTAATTATAAATATATAATAGAACATATTTTCACTAGTTTCATGTGAAATTGACACAAAAAAATAGTTTTATACATGAATAAATATTTACAAAACTGAAACAATCAAACATCTTGTGGTGTAAAAAGTATTCGTACATCAGGCATATATTGGCCAATACAATCATAATATTTCAGCTAATACCTTGTAGGATATACTTTAGCTCGAATAACTGCCTTGAGTCTCTTTGGAATGGATTCCACCAATTTTTGCTGTTATTGAGCTAGATATGGCGTCCCATTCTTGATTAAGAGCTGATTCCAAATCATTTTTTTATTAGAAATATGTCAGGATCTAATATTATTATCAAGAATGTCCCATAAATTCTCGATGGGGTTGAGGTCCGGCTATTGAGGAGGAAATTTCATGAACTTTGGGGTATTATATAGGTATCCAGAGCCTTGTGTTTCGGGCTGTGTGCTGGGGTCGTTATCATGCATGAAAACGTAATCACCATTCAAGCCCATTTTTGTTGCACTAGGTCCTAAATTATTTTTAAAATGTCAATATAAAGTTAATGATTTATAATGCCTTTAATAAAGACTAATTTGCCCACCCCAGAAGCACTCATACAACCCCAAACAACCCCCATGTTTTCACTGTTGGCACTAAATTCTTAAGGATGCATTTCTATATTGCGTTTCTCCATACCATTCGTCTCCCATCATCCGACCCAAATATGTTGTATTTACTTTCATCTGTAAAGATAATCTTTTTCAGAAATCTGGACTTTCATTAACGTATTACTTGGCGAAAGACAATCGCAGCTTCCGATTCAACAAAGAATTTTCGTCTCGCAACACCATGGAAACCTTCATTTCTACATGCATTTCAACAGTACTTACCTACGGAGACTGCTGTTCCCATGTTCTTTAGTTCTGATGTTAATGTAGGAGCACTTATTTTGGGATCCTTCTTTAATGAACGTACCAGAAACGGTCTGTCAGATGATGTCAATAGACATGGTCGTCCGGTACGAGAACTGATTTGAACCCTTTCCAGTGACAGCAAATTTTTTATGATTGACTGTACAGTTGAACGGGGTCTACCGGCCAGATCAGTAATCTTGTTGTACGATTTACCATTTTTACAGAGCTTTAAAATCAGTTCTCTTTCGGAAACACTTGTCTCTTTACTTTTACGACCCATTAAAGAATTTCTAGTTTCCCACTACATTAAAATTTCCACTGAAGAACCTTTTAAGTAACTTACAAGATGACGTCAATTAACTACATCATAATGGCTAAACAAATCACAAAAAATGTGCATTTCTTTTAGTGTACGAATACTTTTTACACCAGAAGATGTTGGATTGTTTCAATTTTTGTAAATATTTATTCATGTATAAAATTATTTTTGTGTGAATTTCACATGAAACTAGTGAAAATATGTTCTATTATATATTTATAATTAATTAAAATGGAATTTATGTTTATAATTTTTATGAACGGATCTCTTTTAAATCAATTGTCGTACTGTACGAATACTTTTACACTCACTGTATGGACACATGTCAGAGGATGCTTATTATAAGACAACAAGAACTATGGATCACAATTAGTTTTCTACTTGGAATGCGTATTTTTACTGTGATGGCTATATTATAATAACAAATACCGAACAGATGACATTGATGTCTCAGTTCAAAACTGTTTCGATAGTTAGATAAAAATCTCAGCAAATAATGAACTCTACGCATAAAAACTGAACTACGAACTACTGTATTGCAGAATACCGTATGGGTTGGACTGTATTGAGAATACCGTATGGGGGTTACAGTGTATTGTAGAAAACCGTATGGGCTACAGTGTATTATAGAATACCGAATGGGTTACAGTGTATTGTAGAATACCGTATATGGGTTACGTTGTTTGTAGAATACAGTATGGGTTGGAGCTGTATTGTAGAAGACCGTATGGGTTGCAAATTTCATTCTATATGGTGTTTGAGAAGAAGGATTTTGAAATTAAATATTGATTCCCAATTTGGAAAACTAAGCAGGTAATATATATTGATATAATTTTAGATAAATATTTATATAAAAACTAAAAATGAAACTATTAAAACTAATTGAGCAAAAGTAATTTTTTAAAATGTTACAAAAGTATTATTAAAATAAATGAATGTTTTATTCTAAAATTGCAACATTTTTTTTTTTCTTTTTAAGCATCATTTTATCAAACTCATGTTTATAATCTTGAAATAGTTGTACAGAATCGATATGTTTTTGAGAAGCCTTAAAAATACATTATTAAAATATTTGGTTTGTGGGAGATTACTGAAAGGTTAAAGAATGTTTTCATTGTTCGTAGGCGAAACTGGGATCGTGGAATAAAGTAGCTTTTTCGATTAAAATTCTTACTCCCCGTAGGTTCCAATGGAGCAAAACAGTTTTCGGCAAATTCCCGCTGCTTTCAGTTATATTAAATGCTGACCTAGCACGAAAAACGGTTAGTGGGGGTCGATTCATAATCTCAAGACTCTGGACTTAAAGGTGCCCGAAATAGAAAAAAATTGATTTTGAAAGTTTTTCAAGTATTTTATTGTCAATGTCTTCTGAAGGTATACCTTAGCAATGATGGTATACTTTGGTTTTGGACTTTGAATTAATGAAGTTTTTATTTGTTGAAAAGTTATAATTTTGAAATATTTTTATGAATGAAATAAAATAAAAAATAACAGGGATTGGCTGTCTCTCAAATGGTACTGTTTTCTATTATATTTATAAAAATAGTTAATTTCTTTAAATTTGTTGACTTTTTGTGTTGAAAAATTAACGTTTAACTTATAAGATTCTAATAATTGTAAGATGTACGCTTAAAATTTTTTTTGTTATTGATATTCACAAAATATATTAGTGCTACTCGTGCTTTAAATAAGGATTTTTTTTTAATTCCTTATTTTTTTTTGTACAAAACATAGAGAAAATAAAATTGGAAATTTTGATTAATATTATATATGAAAGGAAAATTTAATTTCTGTTTTTTTCTTTTGTTTTTTATCAATAAAAAATTTAAACGAATATAATAAAGGAATCTACAATACTATATTTTCTGAAATACAATATTGTAGAATACTGTATGTGTTGTGGAGTATGGTGGATTGAAATGCGTGTTGTGGGAATAGGTGGATTGAAATGCGTGTTGTGGAGTATGGCGGAGGGAAATGCTCAGCAGTGGCGTATGGTGGATTACTAATGCGTGTTGCAAATTGTATTTTATATGGTTTTTGATAACAAGGATTTTTAAATTAAATATTAATTCACAATTTGGAACACTAAGCAGGCAACCTGTTTGCCATAGTTCTAGATTGCACTATTTATTCTCTATAAACCACTAAAAAGTGAAACTATTTAAAACATATTGTGCAAATAATTTTTAAAAATATTACAAAAGTATTATTACTAACTTAATAAATTGTTTTATTATATGCTGCAACTTTTGTATTTCTATTAAGCATCATTTTATCAAACTCGTGTTTATAATCTTGAAGTAGCTGAACAGAATCGATATGCTTTTGCGAAGCCTTAAAAATACATTAAAATATTTGGTTTGTGAGAGATCACTGAAAAGGTTAAAGAATGTTTTCATTGTTCGTAGGCGAAACTGGGATCGTGGAATAAAGTAGCGCTTTTCGATTAAAATTCTTACTCCCCGTAGGTTCCAATGAAGCAAAACAGTTTTCGGCAAATTCCCGCTGCTTTCAGTTATATTAAATGCTGACCTAGCACGGAAAAACGGTTAGCGGAGGTCGCTTCATAATCTCCAGACTCTGGAACTTAGGGTGCCCGAAATAGAAAAAAAACTGCCTTTGAAAGTTTTTCAAGTATTTTATTGCCAATGTCTTCTGAAGGTATACCTTAGCGATGATGGTATACTTTGATTTTGGACTTTTATTTGGGAAAGATTAATGGTATATTTATTTGGGAAAAAAGATGTAATTTTGAAATACTTTTCTGAGGCAAATAAAATAAAATAAAAAATAACAGTGATTGGCAGTCTTTGAAATGGTACTGTTGATTTCTATTGTATTTATATAGAGTTAATTTCTTTAAATGTGTTGGTTTTTGTGTTGAAAAATTAACGTTTTACTTATAAGATTCTAATAATTGTAAGATGTATGCTTAAAATGTTTTTTTTTTGTTATTGATATTAACGTAATATACTAGTGCTTTTCATGCTTTAAATAATGATTTTTCTATAAATTCGTTTTTTTTTTGTACAAAAATATAGAGAAATATATGTACATAGAGAATATGGTAGACTACAATGTGTGTTGTAAATTGTATTTTATATGGTGTTTGAGAATAATTATTTTAAATTAAATATTAATTCATAATTTGAAATACTAAGCAGGTAACATGTTTGCCATAATTCTAGATTGCAATATTTATACTACATAAAACACTAAAAAGTGAAACTATTCAGAACTTTTCGTAACATTTTTAAAAATTATTTCAACGGAAGTATTATTACTAACTAAATAAAATGTTTTATTATTTGATGCAACTTTTTTTCTATTAAGCATCATTTTATCAAACTCATGTTTTAATCTTAAAAGTAGCTGTACAAAATCGATATGTATTTTATGAAGCCTTAAAAATGCATCATTAAAATTTTTGGTTTTGTGGAGATTACTACGAGGTTAAAGAATGTTTTCATTGTTCATAGGCGCGAAACTGGGATGGTGGAATAAAGTAGCGCTTTTTCGATTAAAATTTTACTCCCGTAGGTTCCAATGGAGCAAAACAGTTTTCGGCAAATTCCCGCTGCTCTCAGTTTTATTAAATGCTGACCTAGCACGGAAAAACGGTTAGTGGGGATCGATTCATAATCTCCAGACTCTGGACTTCAGGCGCCCGAAATAGAAAAAAAAAAAAAATTGCTTTTGAAAGTTTTTCAAGTATTTTATTGCCAATGTCTTCTGAAGGTATACCTTAGCGATGATGGCACTTTGATTTTGGACTTTGTATTAATGAAATTTTTATTTGAGAAAAAAAGTTCAAAGTTCATTTGAATAAAATGAAATAAAACTTAAAAAAATAATAGGAATTGACAGACTTCCAAGTGGTACTGTTTTTTCTATTATATTCATAAAAAAAGAGTTAATTTTAAAATTTTGTTGGCTGTTGTGTTGAATACGAATCTTTTACATTGCTCAATTATCTTGCAATGTTAACTTTTCGCACCTTCCTAAATAGCACAAATACATTTTAATATGATTTCCAAATAAAAAAATATTCGTTCAGTGCCAATTTATGATGAAAAATGCGTATTTTATTATTTAATAGCGTAATGCGTATTTTATTGTTTAATACTTTGTTTTTGGTCTTTAAATTATCGAAGTTTTTATTTAGGGAAAAAAGTAATAATTTGAAATATTTTTCTGAGTGAAATAAAACATAAAAAAATAACAAGGGTTTGCAGACTTTCAAATGGTACTGTTGGTTTCTATTATATTTATAAAAGAGTTAAATTTTTTAAAATTTGTTGGTTGTTGTGTTGAAATTGAATCTTTTACATTGCTCAATTATCTTGCAATGTTAATTTTTCACCTAAATACCACAAATATATTTTAACATGTTTTCCAAACTAAAATGACTTTTTCTATCAATTTAAATTTTATGCTTATAAAAACTTATTTATTTGTAAAATAAAAATTTTACTTTAAAATTGTATTTGCTGAAATAAACCTTGTTTTCAAAACTACATACAAAAATATTGATTCGAGGCATTTTTATTATTTAATAATTTAAGTATTTAGTGCAAACGGTTTGCAGTTATCAAAAGTTTCAAAGGTATTTGAACTTGAAAATAATAATCAGAATAATTATATTTTATTATTATAAATTAAAAAAAAAAAAACTGAAAGGAATGAAATTTGAAGTATATTATTGCCAATGTTTTCTGAATGTATACGTTAGCGATGGTGGCAATTTGATTTTGGTCTTTGAATTAATGAAGTTTTTATTTGGGGAAAAAAGTTATAATTTTGAAATATTTTTTTTTTTGTTAAATAAAACATAAAAAACAGCAGGGATTGTCAGATTTCCAAATGGTACTGTTGTTTTCTGTTATATTTATAGAAAGAGTTAAAAATTTTAATATTTGTTGGTTGTTGTGTTGAAATGAATCTTTTACATTGCTCAGTTATATTGGCCTGCTAACATTTCGCACTTTCCTAAATAGCACAAATACATTTTAATATGATTTCCAAATAAAAAAATATTCGTTCAGTGCCAATTTATAATGAAAATGCTTATTTTTATTATTTAATAGCATAATGCATAGTTAAAAATGCGTAATTTGTTATTTAATACTTCGATTTTGGATTTAAAATTAATAAAATTTTTATTTGAGAAAAAGTTATAATTTTGAAATATTTTTTCTGAGTGAAATAAAAATAAAAAAAAATTACAGGGATTGGTATACTTCTAAATGGTACTGTTGCTTTCTTATTATAATTATAAAAAGAGTTAATCTTTTTTAATTTATTGATGTTGTGTTGAAAATGAATCTTTTACATTGCTCAATTATCTTGCGATGTTAACCTTTCCCACTTTCCTAAATAGCCCAAATACATTTTAACATGCTTTTCAAACTAATGTCTTTTTATACCAATTTATACTTTTTTATGCTTATAAAAGAGAACATATTTATTTGCAAAATAAAAAATTTTTCTTCAAAATTATATTTGCGGAAGTACACCTTGTTTTCAAACCTAGATACAAAAAATATTGATTCAGGGTCGATTTATAGTTAAAAATGCATTTTTGTTATTAATAGTTTACGTATTTTAGTGCAAACGGTTTGCAGTTATCAAAAGTTTCAAAAGCTATTTGAAGTTGGAATTTTAAAATAATAATTAAAATAATAATTTAATATAATAATTATATTTTATTATAAATTTAAAAAAAAAAACTGAAAGGAATGAAATTTGAAGTATTTTATTGCCAATGTCTTCTGAAGGTGTTCATTAGCGATGATGGTACTTTGATTTTGGACTTTGAATTAATGAAGTTTTTATTTGGGAAAAAGTTATGATTTTAAAATTTTTTTCTGAATGAAATAAAAAATAAAAAAAAATAACAGGAATTGACAAACTTCGAAATGGTATTGTTTTTTTGTTATATTTATAAAAATAACAAATTTTTAAAATTTGTTGGTTGTGTGAAACGAATTTTTACATTGCTCAATTATCTTGCAACTGTTCGCGCATTACTAAATAGCTTAAATACATTTTAACATGCTCTCCAAACTAATGTCTTTTTATGATAATTTTTGCTTTTTATGCTTATAAAAGAGAACATATTTATTTGTACAATAAAAGTTTGACTTTTAAATTTTTATTTGTTGGTGTGCATAATGAACCTTATTTTTACAAACCTATACGTAACCAAGTATAAAAATATTCGTTCAATGGTAATTTATAAAGAAAATTCTTTTTTTATTGTTTAATCGAGGGCATTAAGGGGACAATTAATTATTTATTTCATAAATTATTAAAGAATAGGATCCGATAACTCCAGAAACAGTTACGGCAAGATTCTAGTTTTGAAGGTTATACACATTTTAATTTGTAAAGCGAATTATACTTTAGTAGAAGAAAAATAACTTTAGACTTTTCAAGTCTCTCCTGACTGGACGAATTTTGAGGATAAAATGTTTGGAGAAAGGAACTAAAATATCTACAGAAGTCGAGAAATATGTTAAATATTCTACAGCAATTTCATGAATTATATATATAAATAGCTGTCAGCTGGAGTTCAACTAACTCTAATAATTAAACAGCATAATTTCTGAATCCTGCTGGATTGATGCTGGCTATTTTAGTATGTTCTTCCTAATAGCCACGTACACATTTCAAGTCTTTACTGCTTTTTAATTAAAGATATGCTATTTATAAGTGGACAACGCGATAGAAAAGGATTATTTTTTAATTAAAATCTTCTACATTTAGTTCCTTTATTCATTCAAAGCATGTGGTAATATGTGACATTTAATTGCTTATTTGATAAATTATTATAGAATAAGATGCAATAATTCCAGAAACACTAAGGGCAAGATTCTTGTTTAAAGAATAAAATCAAAAGCTGTCATTCCTATATTCGAATGTCCTAAAATAGACAAAAATAAATTCAATTCTTGCAAATGATTTGCAATGCAGGGATGATCAAACCACATCAAACTAGTAAGGGTTTCTAAAATATGAAATTTACTTTCCACAATTTTTGCAGCAAACATGCACAGTACTAATAAGTGAGTGATGTCAAAAATAACGTCAAGAAGTATTATTCCTTGAAAACGGAGATCATTACCAGTCCAGGAGTTTCTTACCAAATCAAACATACTTGTACAGCATCGAAACACAATCTTCAACAACCAAAAGAAAATAATTTCGGTAAAAAGTGTATTAATTTCTGATGATAATTTCTGCAGACCGCAGAATTTTTTCGCTGCTTACGGATCCTCGAAATGTGGCATGTTTTGTGTTTTAGCATCAAATCCAGTTTTTCATGTATTGCTTGAAGTTTCGCTTCAATATGTAAACACACGAATACGAAAAGCATATGAAAATAGGTGTTCCGACGTACACGTACCACACGCAAAATGACCAGAAAATAATTTTGAAAGAAGTTGAAAGGCAAATCAGTATATAGTTCGTGGTTTTGCTTCCAGACAATGTTTTTCTGACTTCAAGATCGTAAAAACGCAAGTAATATACACAACAGCAAGAAAAACGCAATTATTATCATAGTATTAATCACCAGAACGTTCTGACGTTTAGTTGTATTGTAACATGAACAGGAAATTCTTTTAATTTGCTTACTGATTTTTGGATTTGTGTTATCCTCACATAGAATAAATCTTTGCCAAGATGAATCCAAACAAATCAAGTGTTCCAGAAATTAAAAATGGCCAAGATTCATTTCCAAATCCTCCGTATACTAAAGCAAAATACAAAAATATGTGTGAAAATACCATTTCTATGGAAATCCAGAGAGGTTGTGTTTTTTTTGAAGGATCCTTGGCTGTTATGGTTTCTCTTGATACCACGGTGTCGTTTTCCTCCACACGTACTCCGAATATGTAAAGTGAACGAGATAGTAGTTTTGGGAAAGTTTCTGTTTCCATCCTATGATCTGATGGCTATGTTTTAAAAAAAGATTCTTGCAAATCATATGTCTTTCACTTGATTCTTCTTCATTTGAAAATGCTCTTAGTAACAGTAGAAGTATGCATGAATAAGTATTTACAAATAAATCGCTGAGGACTTATTCCACAAGACTATTTTTTTATCACTCCTTATTTCTTAAACATTTACTATGACGTTGAATTATGTCATTTGTACTCAAGAAATTTAAACATATTGTCAATGTTTATAATTGTTTCATTGATAGTTGTTGAATTAAAATAACTTTAACCTAATTAGATTAATTGAAATTCTTATTTTTATGATACATTGAAGTATACAATTTCAAGAAATTTCGTCCATTTTTCATAAATGTTCAAATAACGTCATATTTTACACTTAAATACCAATAACGTCGAATTCTATGGGCAACACAAATGTAAAATTTTAATTGCACTTTACCTATCTAAATAGTTTTTCTTAAGAATAATATTAAATTAAAAAAAAAAACGCTGAAAATAAGTTTATCTAATAAATTAAAATCTTGTCAAAAATAAAACCATTTCCATTTTGGTAAATAGTTTATAAAGTAAAATATATTAACTGTTCGTATTCACAACTTAGATTTTAACAGATATCAATATCGCCACTAGATATCGCACCTCTTTCTGCAATAGCAACCATCGCGTAAATGCTCATTGATTGAGAGAAGAATTTTTGATGATTTATTATAATTTAATGAAGTAACTTAACATCGCTTTAAAAACGAAAAAGTTTCATAAACTGGAAAGGGAGTGTCAGCATACATTGCTAAGAGGCATAAAATGTGAGTAAAAAGTAATTTAGTATTCTGGTCACCGAAAAAAATCGAAACACGTTTAAATACGCAATCCATTTAAAGGCGTTCAATAAGAATACATTTCACTCAAAATCGAGAGGGATCATTTTCGCTAAAAAACTTTTATTTTCATATATCTGTAATTTGAATTTCTCTGCCATGACATATTTTGTTATTATTTTCTGCATTTGAATTGACTTAAACAGGAATAATTTATATAATTGGTTTTTAAATTACGCATATTTAGCAGACACCATGAACACTATTGACGCCTTTCATTTTAAATAAATAAAATAGAGGCTTTAGATCCAAGGGATATATGTACAGTAGACCCTCTTTAAGTCGAACCTCGTTAAGTCGAAAACATCCACAGCTCAAAAAAAGTTTTTGTTCCGATCCCTTCCCTTCCCTTTAAGCCCCAAAACCTCCATTACTCGAAATTTCAACCCTCTATAAGTCAAAATAATTAGTCGATTCCCACAAGCCTATTTTGGTATATATTTTCCCCCGAAACTCAAAAAAAAAAAAAAAAAAAAAAAAAAAATTGACCTCTGTATCTCGAACATTAGCAATGTCTGATTTTACAATCTTTACAACTCGATCATTTGAAACTAATTACCTCTATAGCTGGAAGAAAATAAGTTACCGACTTTAAGGATTTGCCGACAATGGACGTCATTGTTTTTAGAAAACAATGCATGAGTATATAGTAAGTAGAATAACCAATTCTATGAAATGGCAACTCAGAAGAAAAATAATTTTCTTCTCTTTATAGTTTAGATAATGCTATAGATAGAGAACGATCGAATTGTTTAAAGCAAAAAAAAAAAATAAAAAAATAACTGACTTTTTTAATACATAATATTTTGAATTTTTAGGTTATTTCGAATTATTTTGTTTTTTTATTGTAGTACATAATATAACTTTTAAGTTGCAAATAAACATGTTTATTACCTCTGTAACTTGAATTTTTATTTATTTTACCTCTCTAACTCAAAATAAGTTAGAAAGAATCTAAATCTCTCAAAAGTCGAATATTTCCTTACGAAATCCGCGTAAGTCGAAATCCTCCATAAGTGGGAAACTCTATAACTCGACTAATTGGCGTCTCCCTTGAAGTTCGACTTACAGAGGTTCTACTGTAATTGGTTGCTAAATTACGTAGATTTGGCAGACACCATGCACACGATTAAGGTCTTTGAATTTTAAATACTTAAAATAGAGGTTTTCGATCAAAGGGGTATTTGATATATTTGTATAAATAAAAATGCTTAATAACAATTATAACTAAGTTTAAAAGAACTGAGAATTACAAAGTATGAAATGAATAGAGCTGCAAAAACGATGGAGAAAACGTATGCAAATAAATGAATTTCTGAATTATAGAGTGTGTTTGATAATCATTACATATCTGTCAGTAAAAATAACTTCGTTTTCTAATTTTAAATTTTAACTGCGTTTTTTGACGTTTTATGAACATTCTTTGCATGATATCATTTGTTCCACTGTTGGTTAAGTTAGATCCCCAGAAGTCATTGTAGGTTTGAAAAATGTAAAAAAAAGTGAAATATTCTGCTTTAGTGACATTCCTATTCTAATACAATAATTTATCATTTCTTACGTAGTATTATATGCTGTAATTTATGGCATTGCCAATTAGTACTTCCCAATATTATGGCAACAATGCTAAGTGCAAGAAATAGTTAAATTTAATGTGAGGCTTTCTAATTATTTCTTTGATCGTCTGTTTAATTTCTCGTTGGTGAGATCCCATGTGTTTCGGAACTACATCCAAATATTAGATACATTTTTAAAATTAGTAATCTAAAGATTTACGAAAATAAATAACATGAATAAAATAAAAACTTCTATATATCCATATAGAAAACAACAATTAGGGTTAACTTGATATATATAAATTTCTTAAAGTTTGTGTGTTCGCTTATGCACGGGTAAAATTTACATCTAAATTTCTCCATAATTCGTAGACATAAATATAAAGAGATATAATTATAACTAAGTAGAAGTGAACTGAGAGTTAGTTACAAAGTATGAAATGAATAGAACTGTACAAAGGATGGCGAAAACGTATGCAAATAAATGAATTTCTCAATTAAAGAACTGTTTTTCACAATTAGTTTTAAATATATTTTGATTTACTTCAAAATTTTAATAAAGTTTTTCTTTTGAATATTAATTAATACTAAATATATTGCTTCACGCAAATATACAAGTTTAAAAAGAAAAATATTTAATTATATTCAGAAATATCTTTCCTTTCTTTCAAAGATTGTTTTTCTTTTTGTAAAATATGAAATCGATGTCTTGTTAATGGTTATCGTTAAGTTTATTTTTCATTGCATGTTTACATATACTTACATATACGTCATTCAACTTTCGACAGTTGATATTTTTTTAGAATACTTAATGAACCTTAGCACAAGTGTTACGAAAATAACTTATTTATGATATCAAACGTATCGAATAATGTTTTGAAATTACACACGAATATTGTAAATATTTGAAAACATAAATTGTAAAATGAAAATGAATCTCTCACAATTATTAGATTTAATTACAATACGCTTAATATCAAATGTATTGTATACGTATAATTATGAATTATGTTAACTTGATAATTTTCTCTTCTTAAGTTAATAATTGAAGAAAAAAATTGCTGGTAATAAAATAATCAAATGAATTTGTATACTTTATGTATCTTACTTTTTTTTTATTTTTATTTAACCCAACGATATGATTTATTAATTGAGCATTACTTTTAATTTTGTACAGTTGCTTTTCCTAATTAGTTTTAAATATTTATTTATTCATTCCATTTATTGACTATTCTTAATAAAGTTTTTCTTCTGGAATATTAATTAATACTAAATATATTACTTCACGAAAATGTACAAGTTAAACTATTATTTAATCATATTCAAAATTAGCTTTTCTTTTTATTACATGGATTGTTTTACATTTTGAAAATATGAAATCGATGTCTTGTTAATGGTTATCGTTAAGTTTATTTTTCATTGCATGTTTACATATAATCCTTCATTCAATTTTCAACTGGTAATTTTGCAGAATACATAATGAGCCTCAGCACGAATATTGCGAAAATAATTTATTTATGATATGCAAACGTATCAGATAATGTTTTGAAATTACACACTAATATTGTAAATATTGAAAAACATAAAATGTAAAATGCAAATGTGAAGCTTTCGCAATTATTACGTTTAATATCAAATGTACTGTATATGTATAATTATGAATTACATTAATTCATTTTCTATATATTGGGTTGCAAAGAAATTAATTTCGGTTTTTACCATTTACATAAATAGTAAATTCGAAATTAGTTTCTTGCCATTGCATTATAAACAGATGTACGTATGTATATGTGTATATTCCAGTATATATTATAAACTATAAACACTTATATGCTCATTTTTTTTCTGAATTTATAAGTTAATTACAAAATATTACAAAAATGTTTATTATTTTTTAACTGAGAATCATTTTTGCTGTCATGGGAATTTATGTCAGCAGATGACACCAGCCTTACAAATTATTAATTTATAAAAAAATTATTTATTAATTTATTATAATAGAATAAAGCAGAAACTTTACAGTATATATTTTCCCTTTATTTTCCAAATTAGCATTATTATATTCTTAAAAATAAATGCCATAAGATTAGAAGTGAAAATAAATATTGGGAGTTGTTGAGTAAGAATAATTTCTTTATTTTTAACGTATTAATATTATTTATAATTCTAAACATTAGAATGTGAATAAATATTTCCTATTAATAAAATTAACCTATACTGAAAATATATTCTCTGTTACTGGGCCACGCCGTTCTTTCAGATAGTAAATAATAATAATAAAAATAATAATAAATAAATAAAAAAAAAAAAAAAAAAACTATTCTTCAAATATTTAAAAATGTTAACAAGCTCATGTAATAATTGCATGCATCTTAGAAATAATTTAAATAAATAAATTAACAACTTCAAAAATTTCACACGACACAGAGAATAACATTTGTTTTATTAAATAACTACCTAAAGATTTATACATCATATTTAATAATATGTATAAAACCCTTTAAAAGAAAGAAACTTTGTTACAAAATGGTGGTATTCGTTTCATGCAAATACCACTAAAATATTTTGTTTGACAAACAGCCATGTGGAAAAAAAAACATTAAAAGGCGTTGCTAAAAAACCAAGAGAAAGTTCCAAATGATAAATGGCGGGCAATTTTAATAGAATTTCTTTAGAAAGAAAAGGTATTTGCAACGGGATAGTCGCTTAAACAGCATTTTATACGAGGGCATTTTTGAAGTGCTTATATGCGTAACACATGCGTGACTGTAATAAATATTATATTCAGTTTTATAAAGAAGTTATATTAATAATATGTACTCTAAGAATAATTTCTTTTTTGAAAAAAATTAATTAAATATTACATTAAACAACATTTAAAGTAATTAATGTTTAATTTGTAATTATATACATATAAATTTTTATTTGATGTTTTCATAGTAAAAATTTTGCATTAGAACTTAATAATCGTCAGCTGTTCACCATCACATTTTTAATATTCACCTTAAAGTAATAGATACAATTTTGTTGACAATGCCTAAAAAAATTTTACAGATCGTTTATTTTAATTGTATATACTTCTGTTTGATAAATAACTGAAATTATGAAAGAATCCTATTAATTTTAAATCAATTTAATAAACCAATTATCAATAAATAAAAATAAAATACTTGTCAAAAAGTTTTGAAATTAACCATTTTAATTTTAAAAATGAAAATCAATTTTTCAGAATTATAATTGTTCTATAATATTATAAAAGTAAAATCAATGATGAAGCAAAATCAATCATTACAAGCATTTCTTCATTAATTTGTTTCTTGTTTTAAATAATATTTTTAACAGAAAATAAAAGTAAATCGGAATTTTTCCTATATATTTGTAAATAGGGATTTTATGACTAATAATGATGTAGATATACAAAGTGCTAAAATATAGCAAAATCATTAAAATAAATTGTTTGTAAACGATATATGAAAGTTAATATGACTAAAATTATGAAAGGTTTTGGTAAAGAAATAATTTAATATGGTGCATATCGCATTTCTTACTAGAATTTATTAAATAATTTATTTTATTAAATGTCATCTCGCTTCAATACATTCCTAACCGAAAATAACAATCATTTGTAAAAGTTGTGAAAAAGATGAATTTTTTAACCAGCTTTGATATTCTTCAAACTTATTTCACAACAGACTACTTAAATGTTTAAGTTGGACGTAAAAAATAATGATTCAAACTTTTCTTAATGTTCTTATATTTATATATGTAGGACTTGCAATTAATATAGATGCCATATAGAAATTAAAATTGTTGTTGAATAATTTTAAAATTATACCTAAAATGCACATGCGATTTCAAAATTTCTCAAGCAGAATTTAAAATTAGAGAATTTAAGCCATTTCATATCTTTTAAAGTACCAAGAAATATGAAAGCTAATTAATCAATTTTGAAGAAAATTCAAAAAGTTGATACTTTGATGTTCGTAAAATAAGAAAAACAATTTTTTTTTCAGAATTTAAAATGTATACAACAACGAAAAACATTTTTCTCACAGGTTCAAATAATAAAATTATGTGAAAACATTATGCTAATAATTAATTTCATATTCAACAGAATCACAGGTTTCACTTGCATAATGTAAAATTTAGAAATTCTGTTTTTAAACGAAGTGCAAAAACAGAAAAATAATCTGTTGCCATTCGTGTTTATATTAGTAAAATTATTTGTTCTTTTTTAAACATTACTTAACCAAACACTCAAAGATCGACTATTTCTGATGAACTGTTATTATCGGGGATTCATTGTTCATTGTTGATCAATTAGAACTAAAAATCGGCAGTTAATGTTCGAAATTTGGAATTAATAACAGTTGTATAACAGCTGACGGAGCATGTTCTCGAAACCGAGTTGCTGGAAAGAAATATTTCGTGAACGAAGAAGGTCGTGACCTACGCTTTGTTTTTGCAAAAAGACATCTACATCATAGTTATGAATTTTATATAAAAATAAACTCGTCGGAAGAAAGTAGTTCGTACATGTTTGATCTGACGGTTCTAGAATAGTGCAAATAACCCAAACAAAGAAATACTTCCAAAAATATTCTTCAACTAGTTAAGAATAGAGGATTTTTGTACTTGTTTGATTTGATATGAGAACTTCTGGTATAACAAAATTGGTCATACGGAATCATTATGTGATGAAAGGAAGATTTACAATATAGAACAGCAATTTTTATATAAACGTGTTTACGTTTTTATACATAATAATCATCTTAAAGTTGCAGACAGCATTAGACATTAGAATTTGGGTGTTATATAGATGACCAAACTTTTTCAATTTCTTCTACAATCGGTGTCAATCCTATTAACCCTTTGTGGGATATTTTACATAAAAGTAAGAATAAGATTCATTTCTAACTAAGATCTAAAAATTGCTCTTCAAGAAGAATGGAAATCTTTTTGTGTTCCTTTTTTTTTAATTCCTTCTAAAAGTTCACACTCTCCCTATATATATCTTGTTCAAATTTTCAATCGTTAACAAAAATTTATCTTTTATTCATCCACTTTTTGACTTCAAATACATTTTTTTAACTAGTAAAACACTTGATGTTAATACAGCTTTTCAAATAAAAGAATTCTGTAATTAAATTTAATTAATTAATTTTAGATTTTTTTTTAAGTTGCATATATTTACCAATAGATGACGCCAGATAAACTTTAAAAAAACTGAATGAAAATTATTTATAAAGGACTTTCTGCAATAGAGTGAAAAAAATTAGGGATTGACTTAATTTTTTTTTTTTTATATTACTTGTTTTTAAAAACTGGTCTTACTCCAGTCGCGGACTGTAAGTTATACATTACAACTAAAAGACTTTCAACTAAGCATTAAATGTAAGATATTCATAACAAAATTTTTAAATATTTTGATTGTAGAAATAACTTTTTGCAACTGTTACAAAAATATAATAAGCAAATTAAATTAGTTATTTAAAATATGTGAACATTTCATTTATTTTAATAAAAAAAAAATTAGTGTATACATATTAGTTAATTTTTTTTTTTTAAAGTGTTACTCTCAAGAATTGAAAGATCACACACTTTTTTAATTGTACAAACACTTTTTTTAAAACTTGCTTCATAAAAAGAACTTACTTCTACTATACTCCGACATTCATTTTTATATACATATCTGATATCCGATGTATTTTCTTCAAAATTGAGTAATTAGCTTTCATATTTCTTGGTATTTCAAAAGAAATGATTAAATCCTCTAATTTTAAATTCTGCTTGTGAAATTTTGAACTCGTATATGCATTTTAGGTATAATTTTCAAATTATTCAATAAAACTAGTTAATTTCTAGTCTGACATCTAATTAATTACAAGTCCTACATAAATAAGTATAAGAACATTAAAAAATTTTCGAATCATTATTTCTTGCATCCAACTTAAAACTTTTAAGTAACAGGTGGGCTGAAAAGTTCATAGGCTGACACATAGATGACGCTACTAGTATTATATTTTTAGTTACCACTAACCTTCAAAAGACACGTGTATAAGTTTGACAGCTGTTGCACTATTAGTTGCACTATTTCAGCCCACCGGTTAATTACTATACTCCGACATTCATTTTTATATACATATCTGATATCCGATATTTATATATATATATAATCTTATACTCGGGTATTCATTTAAATAATGCCAAGATGTGCATATGCGCAATGTCAAACTTTGAATGAACAGTTTAAATGAATACAGAATTAATTTCAATACTTAAAGGAAACAAATTATTTTTTCAGATAAATATTTTATAGACTGAAATAAATTATTTAATTCAAGACTTAAGGATCAGTATTTAAAACACATTTATTATTAAACAGAAGTTTAATAATGGCTTTAGAAAACAAATGATTTTTAAGGTTTTCATTTGAAGGTGTTAGAAATTATTTTATTTTTCAAAGATTCAATATTTGATTTTACTTCTAAAAAGCAGTTTATCCAGCCACGGTATTTTTTAATCTAAACTATTTGTTTCGAATTCATCAATATACTTTAGCCCGTCTGATAAATAATAATTAAAACATTGTGAAAATTTTCTATTCTTTCTCTACTAGGACTGTTCTTTAATTAAATTCTTCTACATTTAGTTCCTTACATTTATTCAAAGGATGTGGTAATATGTAACAATTAATTGCTTATTTGATAAATTATTATAGAATAAGATCCAATAATTCCAAAACACTAAGGACAAGATTCTTGTTTAAAAGAATGAAATCAAAAGCTGTCATTCCTATATTCGAATGTCCTAAAATAGACAAAAATAAATTCAATTCTTGCAAATGATTTGCAATGCAGGGATGATCAAACCACATCAAACTAGTAAGAGTTTCTAAAATTTGCAATTTACTTTCCACAATTTTTGCTGCAAAAATGCACATTACTAATAAGTGAGTGATGTCAAAAAAAACGTCAAGAAGTATTATTCCTTGTAAACTGAGATCCCCAAGAGTCCAGGAGTTTCTTACCAAATCAAACATTCCTGTACAGCTTCGAAACACAATCTTCAACAACCAAAAGAAAATAATTTCGGTAAAATTGTATTAATTTCTGATGATAGTTTCTGAAGACAGCAGAACTTCTTTCGCTGCTTACGGATCCTCGAAATGTGGCATGCTTTGTGTTTTACCATGAAATCCAGGTTTCGGTGTATTGCTTGAAGTTTCGCATTTATATGTAAACACATGAATACGAAAAAGCATATGAAAATAGGTATTCCGACGTATACGTACCACACGTAAAATATCCAAAAAATTATTTTAAAAGCAGTTGAAAGGCAAATCAAAGTATAGTCCGTGGTTTGTTGCCAGATAATATTTTCTGGCTTCAAAACCACAAAGACATAAGTAATATACACAACAGCAAAGAAAAATGCGATCATTATCATAGTATTGATCAACAGAACATTCCGGCATTTAGTTGTATTATGAACAGGAAATAGTTTTAAATTTCTTATTGTTTCTTGGATTCGTATTATTCGTGCATAGAACAAATCTTTTGCCAAGATAAATCCAAACCAATCGAGTGTTCCAGAAATTAAAAATGGCCAAGATCCATTTCCGAATCCTCCGTATACTGCAGCAAATACAAAAAGTATGTGCGAAAATACCATTTCTATGGAAATCCAGAGAGGTTGTGATCTTTTGAAGGATTCTTTGCTTTTATGGTTTCTATTGATACCACAGTGTCGTTATCCTCCACATATATTCCAAATATGTAAAGTGAGCGAGATAGTAGTTTTGTTAAAGTTTGTGCTTCCATACTTTGATTTGATGGTTGTGTGTTTAAAAAGATTCTCGTAAAGCGTATGATGTATTTAATTGATTTTCCATAATTTGAAAATGTTCTTAGTGACAGTAGAAGTATGCATTAATAAATATATATAAATAAATAAATATACATCGCTAAAGACTTATTCCACAAAGCAATTTTCTATCGTTCTTTTTCCTTAAATATTTACTAGGATATCGAAATATTGCTTTTTGTATTCAATAATTATTAAATAATAATATTGCTTTTTTTGTATTCAATAATAATAATTCTTTTGTATTCAATTGTATAATACTGACAATATTTATAAGAGTTTCATTGATCGCTTTCGAAAAAAAGGAATAATTTTAACCTTTTCCGAATAATTGAAATTCGTGTTTTTAAGATACGTTGGAAGTATACAATTTCCAGAAATTTCGTCCATTTTTATTAATATTTAAACTGCATCATATTTTACACGTGAATATCAATAATAGCAAATGTATATCAATAATGAACCACACAAATGTAAAATTTAAATTCCACTTAAACTATCTAAATAAAGTCTTCTTAAATATAACACTCCTGTTTTTTATAAAAAAATTAAAAATAGGTTTTTCTAATAAATTAAAATAATTTCAAAAAATTTATGTATGAAATATTTCAGTTTGGTAAATAGTTTAGTTTATAAAGTAAAAATATATTAGTTTAAATATAAGTTTTGAACCAAAAAAAATAACAGGTATTAATATAGCCACTAGATATCACACATCTTTTTGCAAGTATGTTTCTTTCTGCAATAACGATCACCGCATAGATGCTCATGGACAGAAAGATTTTTATTGATTTATTATAAAATATTATTTATATTCATTGTATGAATATAAATAATACCTTTTTATAGGCCGAAAATTTCATAAGCCTCAAAAGCGAGTGAGTGTCAGTATACATCAACAAAAGGCATAAGTGATGAGTAAAAAGTAACTATTCCCCGTCACCATAACAGTTGGAACATGTTTCAAATTGACTTTAAAGGAATTTTCACTCAAAATCAAGAGCTTCATTTCCGCTAAAAACACTGGTATTCTCTTCCATATAATTTGAATTTCTCCATTTAATTTGACAATTTTTGTTACTATTACCTCTGTTAATTGCTTTAATGTTAAATAACTGGTTGGTAAGTTACATAGATTTGGCAGATACCATGCACACGGCCTTTCGTTTAAATACATTAAATGAGTTTTCGGGACATTCACAGAAAATTATATTTGGTTGTTTTATAAACTTATAAACTAACTCAGTCTTTTTCTACTTAGATATAGTTACAATGTAGAGTGAATAGAGCGTGGTGGCGGGAACGTTTGTAAATAAAAAAAGTCGAGCGTTAAATAGGAAGATTTTTAAAAACCTTGAAAAGTGAGATTGTCACCAGTCCACGAGTTTCTTACCAAATCAAAGATACTTGTACAGCCTCCAAACACAATCTTCAACAAACAAAAAGTAAAAAATTGTATCAAATTCTGATGATATCTTCTGCAGGGAACAGAATTTTTTCGCTGCTTACGAATCCTCGAAATGTAGCATGTTTTAGCATGACATCCAGTTTTTGATCCAGGATGTGGTAATGTTGCTCCATTATGTAACAACTAATTACTTATTTGATAAATTATTATAGAATAGGATCCAATAACCCCGAAAACAGTTACGACAAGGTTCTTGTTTAAAATGATGACATCCCACGCTGTCATTCCCATATTCGAATGTCCCAAAATAGACAAGAATAAATTCAATTCCTGCAAAGAGTTCTCATGCCATGGACTGTCAAACCCCATCAAACAAGTAAGTGTTTCTGTAATATTAGTTTTACTTTCCACAATTTTTGCAGCGAACATGCACATTACTAATAAGTGAGTGATGTCAAAAGTAAAGTCAAGGAGTATTAATCCCTGATAAAAGAGATCGTCACCAGTCCACGCGTCTCTTACCAAATCAAACATACTTGTACAGCATCGAAAAACAATCTTCAACAACCAAAAGAAAATAATTTCGGTAAAAATTGTATTAATTTCCGATGATAGTTTCTGAAGACAGCAGAATTTTTTTCGCTGCTTACGGATCCTCGAAATGTGGCATGCTTTGTTTTTACCATGAAGTCCAGGTTTTGGTGTATTGATTGAAGTTTCGCTTCAATATGTAAGCACATGAATACGAAAAAGGCATATGAAAATAGGTATTCCAACGTATACGTACCACACGTAAAATATCCAGAAAATTATTTTAAAAGAAGTTGAAAGGCAATTCAGAGTATAGTTCGTGGTTTGCTGCCAGATAATATTTTCTGGCTTGAAGAGCGTAAAAACATAAGTAATATAGAAACTAGAATAGATAAATGTAATTACTATCATCTTATTGATCAGCTGAACATTCCGGCGTTTAGTTGTATAGTGAACATGAACAGGAAATTGTTTTAAATTTCTTATTGCTTCTCGGATTCGTATTATCCTCACATAGAACACGTCTTTTTGCCAAGATGAATCCAAACACATCAAGTGTTCCAGAAATGAATATTGTCCAAGTTAAAATTCCGCATATTCCGTATACCGTAGACAATAGAAAAAATACGTGCGAAAATACAATTTCTACGGTAATCCAGAGTGGTTGTGATCTTTTTGGTTGATTCTTTGCTTTTGTCGTTTCTCTTGATACCACAGTGTCATTTTCCTCCAGATATACTCCAAATATGTATAGAGAGCGAGATAAAAGTTTTGGTAAAGTTTCTGTTTCCATATTTCTGTTTCTGACGTCTGTGTTTTTAAGGATTGGTTCTCATAAAGCTTTTGATGCCTTTTACTTGTTACTAATAGAATTTCAAAATTATGAAGAATCATTAGAAGTATACATTAATAATTATATATAAATCGTTGAAACTTATTCACACACAAGTCGATTTTTTTATTATTTGGTTTTTTAAACACTTACAATGATGTTGAAATATTTCATTCAGAAGAAATTTAAAAACATTAATATTTATAATTGTTACATTGGTCGATGTTGAAATAAAAACAAATTGCCCCTAACCCGTTTAAATGAAATTTATGTTTTTATAATACGTTGGAGGTTTACAATTTCGAGGAATTTCGTCTTTAAATTTTTCCATAAGTATTTAAATTACATCATATTTTCACTTCAACACCAATAGTAGTGAGATATATTAACACAAATGTAAAATTTAAATTTCCCTTTAACAATCTAAAGAAAGTCTTCTTAAATGTTATACATCTTTTTCATAAAAACGCCGAAATTAAGTTTTCTGATAAATTAAAAGGTTTCAAAAATAAATGCATGGAATATTTCATTTTGGTAAATAGTTAATTTAGATTTAAGCCAATATATTTTATTTTTTTTTAAGTCTTAAACCAGAAAATTTAAGAGGTATTAATATAGACACCAAATATCGCACATCTTTCGAAAGTACGTTTCTGTCTTCAACAACAACGATCGCGTGCATGCTCATCGACAGAAGGCTTTTTAATGGTTTATCATAATTGGATGACGTAATTTAACACTGTGTAAGAACGAAAAGTTTCGTAAAAAAAAAAAAAACGTTTGTGTCAGTATACTACATTCCCAAGAGGTAAAAAGTAATTTATTCTGGTCATCACAAAATTGGAATAATACGGAATTGACTTAAAGTTGTTCATCAACAACATATTTCACCCAAAATCAAGAGCAATAGGAATAATTTTCGCTATAACACCATGTTATTTTCAATAGGTAATCGATATAATCGGAATTTCTCTGCCATGGCTTGTTTTGTTATTGTTTCCTCTATTTGAATCCATTTAAACAGGAATCATTTTAAAAAGTGGTTGTTATTGGTTGGCAGACGCCGTACTCATGATTGTGGTATTTCACTTCAAACATATAAAATAGAGGTTTTCGATCAAAGCTTATTTATGTATATGATGTATTTGGTTATATGTAAATGCGACTTATATAATTATAACCAAGTAGAATAGAAGTGAGAGTTGAATGAAGTATGAAGTGAATAGAGTCATAACAAGTAATATAATTTTTTTTGTAAAGTCAATTCCTACTTTTTCACTCTATTGCAGAAGGCCTATATAAATAATTTTCATTCATTTTTTTTTTTCAGGTTTACTGGCGCCATCTATTGGTAGATATATGCAACTTCAATCTAAAAAAAAAAAAACTAAAATTAATTAATAAAATTTTGTTACTGAATTAATATTTGAAAAACTGTATTAACATCAAGTGTCATCCACTACAAGATAAAAAAAAAATACTTGAACTTGATTAGATGAATAAAAAGTATTTTTTTAACGATTGAAAATTTGAACAAGATATATATAGGGAGAGTGTGAACTAATAGAAGGAATTGGAAAAAAAGGGTGGCAAAAAATGTATGTATGTAAATGAATTTCTGAATTCTAGAGTGTGTTGGATAATTATTAAATAGGGCTTTTTTTCACAAATTTAACTGTCAGTAAAAATAATTTCATGTTTTTGAAATATAAATTTCAATTAAGCCTTTTGACTGGCTATATCAATATAGATTCGCTTTTAAATATTGTAGGATAACATTTATTTCACTATTGGTTATATCCTAAGAAGTCGCTTAAATTTCCTAGAAATATAAAAATAATTTTTCTTTAGTGACATTAAATTCATATTCTAATCGAAAGTTATCACTTCTTTGCGTATTATTATGAAGCTATTAATAGCATTGCCAATTAGTGCTTTCGAATATTATGGCAACAATGCTAATTGTAAGAAATCGTTAAATTTAATCTAATGCATTCTACTTGTCTTTTAATTTCTCGTAGAGGAGACCCAATATATATTAGAGGGAGATCACTATACTCAAAGATCATACATTTTAAAAATTTCTAATAATTTCAAAACGATTTAAAAAAGAGTAAATAACATGAATAAAAAATAATTTATAATAGTATAATTTTTTTCAACTTTATTTATATATTCCTCTACATTTTAAACATTTATTCTAATAAATTTTGATGTTTTTTTTATTAAATTTTTTTGATAGTATTAAATGTGTTGGATTTTTATTTTTTTTTTATTCTTTAAACTTGTTGTATTTACATTAGAGAACATATGAGTAATAATTCTAATTTTTATTTACTATTGATCTCTGTAAGCCTGATGGTTTACTTTTTGCTTCCTGAACATGAATGAATTCTTTTTTATTTAAACATCAATCAAAAAATTATCTTTTTTATTAGTTATTTTTTACGTTACTTTTTAAGTTTGATCGTTCATTTTTTTAAATTTCCTAACATTCTCTAACTGCTTCTCTCATTTTTTGGATTCAGCTTTTCTAATTATTGCTGAAAATTGGAATAATTAGTAAATGTAATTAAAACATATAAAACATTACTTATTAGATTTTATTAATAAACTATAACCAAAATATTGTGTTAATATTTCCACAGCATACAAATTTTATATTTATCACAGCCGTATTAGCATTCATAGAAGCAATATTAAATAAACTTAATTAACTATTGATCTAATTCATTGGTTTAATGGTTTTTCAGTATGATAATTATTTTGTTTCCATTAGGGATTTTTAAATGACATAATATATACGTGACTCTGTGAAATTATATTTATAGGCACTGTTACGTCGAAAACCCATGTTCCCCCTAATAAACGCCCTATGTCCAGAAAAACATCCTGTATGTTTGGCAAGCTGATGTAAGAAGGGCAGTTTTACGACCAAAGAGAACGGTCATGTGGCAGGGCATCTTCGCTGAGTTGATGTCTGCATAAACTAAAGGAGTTGAACTTCTGTAACCAACGAGAAAGGTTGCGCGTGGCAGTCCATCTGATAAACTAAAGGAGTAACTTCTGCATTGTGTGAGCAGTGCATCTTCGAGCTTGATGGCTGCATAAACTAAATGAGTTGAACAACTACGACCAACGAGAATGGTAGTGTGGCAGTGCATCTTCGAGGCTTGATGGCTGCATAAGTAAAAGAGTTCAATAAGTGTAACCAACGAGAAAGGTTGTGTGTGGCAATCCATCTTCGAGCTTGATGGCTGCCTAAATAAAGGAGATTAAATTTATACAGTCTATTCTTTTCTTCGTGTCTGTGTCGAAGATTACTTGAGTTTATTTGTGTGTCCGAGCTATCGAACAGGCACTCTTTTTAAAATGAACTGAAGTAGTTGCCTTTGACTTGATATATTCATATTAGCATTTGAAATAACAAGAATTGTGAAATAAACCACCATGTGAAACATGATGAATGGCAAAAAAATCATTCGAATGAAGGCCGTTATTGGAGAAAAGGGAAACATTGAGTATTTAACACAAAACTAGATTGTAACATCGATTAAGTTGTCACTAAAGAAGAGAATTGATCTTGACTTCGTGCAGTAATATCAATTCTAAATCTAATTTTCAAATATATTTCGTCGAATACTAAATTCAAACACTTGAAATAAATCTTAAATTGACTATTCAAGATTTTCGCAATGTTCGAATAATTATTTATCATTCAGACTTAAAAATATTGAGGAAGTGAAAAATATATAGATTAGAAAGTACCAATACTGGGCAAACTGTTTTTTAAAAGAAAATCAGTTTCTTTATATTTGTTTTCAACGCTTATGCATATAAAATATACGTATTTATAGTTTTTAGTACATTCCTACCTAAGTAATGCATACACATATGAAAAAACAAATGAAAAAGGTTATTTTTAAATGCTACTATTTTTAAGAAAGTGCATTTATACTTTTTATGAGATTTTAATTATAATTATTTTAAGTGCCAATGATAAAATAACATTTCTTAGATCACTTAATTATAAAGAAGTAGGTAACATATCATAAAGTTAAGTAGAAATTATATTTTATTGAATACTTTCATTTATATATTACGGGTTTCATAATTATTTAAACCATTAACACAAAATAATGAGTATTATTATTTTGAAATGTATTTTATTTTAGTTAAATATTTATTGCATTTGAACTATAAATACAGTAAGTATACATTTATTTCGCTGATCTGCTTATGCTGTTCTCTTTTCTAAGTCAGCATTAGAATCTCTATTAATTAAATAACAAGGATTAATAATAATTAAATAACATTATAATATTAATATAACAAGGATTTATAACTAAATATAAATTACTTGTAATAAGATTATGAAAGTTATAAATAGAAATTTTAATTTATTAAGAATTAATGCTTCATATTTGCTGTATAGTTTTTTTTTTATACTTCTGACAAAGCTGTCCCAGCATGTTAATTATTTATAGGCTATGTCATGCTTTTCATTTCTATTCGGTTAAGTTCACTAATTATAAACATTTTACTATAATTTAATAATGTTAAAAATACTTTACTGTTTTTTCAATATATCCATACATTTCTTTTAATATTAGCAAGTTAATTACTGGTATTAGATAACAATTATGCAAATTGGAAAGACCAAAATGATTTTTCCCATATCGCAATATTTTTTATTTATTCATTTTAAAGACATTATATTTTGCATTTATTTTTCATTAAAATAAAAAATCATCAACATTCAGATTAAAAGAATAGCTAAATAATAATTATGTTCCAAACAAAGCATTGAAATAGAATGTTCTGTAGTTTTGAATACATAAATCCCTTAAAAATGTAAAAGAAATCCATCTTTTAAAAACGAAAATATTAATAATTCAGTTTCAGAAACAACACCAAATTGGTTTTATCGATGAAAAATATTCATTATTTGTATTGATTTTTACGCCGTGGTAATTCCCATGTATCATTCCTCTGTTTCGGCGTGCTTGCGTGCCTCTCATTATGAATTAATCAATGATTTATAAGTACACGCGACTGACACTAATTTCTTCACGTGATATATCAGATATTGTTGGTTCGTGTATTTACTTTGTCACCAAAGCATTGTCTTTTGAAACTTTGCTTCTGTAGGGAAGAAATTTTGCTGTGATCTTTACAAATGTTTTTGTAAGAGATTCGAGAAAATAACTGATATTTGCGAACTGTAATCTTCAATGTACGTAAACTAATTCACGGATTATAAGTAACTAATTCATTGTTTTTAAAAGTTTAGTTTTATAGTGAATACTGTTTAAAAAGTAAGATCTGCATTATTTAAATCTACTGGTATCTGTAAGTACTTTAGATAGTATATTGCACAGTAAAGGGATATAATTATTAAAATGTTTACAACTTTAGAATATGTATTTATTGAAAATAAATCTGTAATAGAACTCTATATACGATATAATATATATGGCGCGATATATATAAACAAGGCATGGTTTCTATTCCTCTTATAACCTGCACTACAATAACCTTTTTAAAAATGTGTAGATCCGAAAAAAAATTGTTGTTGATATCGTATTGTGAGTTGTATTTACTGGATGGAATAATTCATAATGTTAATGTTCTGAAAGTCTTCCCAGAATGCATTTCTTCTCTCACACACCGTTCTAATGGCCAATTAGCTAGCCCTCTGGTCCGTTCAGATTCGAATCTGGCGGTGGCATGGATGTTTGTTAGTGGTTCGGAATCCATGCGAAATTGTAAGTCCTGATCAAATTAGCCTAAGGTGAGCACAAAATGACAGTAGAGCGACAAACTAAACTCATGCCGTTTTAAGGAAAAAGCCATAATGCATAAAAGTAGTGCCTGCTATCAAATAGATCGCCACAACTTATCGAACTTTCGGACTACGTACTGAGAACTCAGATTTTGACAACATGAAAAAAATATTTTTTATTTTGTAGATAAGATACAACTAAGTGTGACTGAAAAAAATATTATTAACAAATTGCTAGCCTACGTTCTTTTTTTTAATGTCTTAAGGGTTTAATAATGTTGTGTGTGTAAATATTGCCAAAAGAAATATTTGATTAGAAAATTTAAACAATATTCACTTTTCAAAAGACAATTATTCGACTATCCTTTCGTAATCCATATCACAATTTTCTTTTTCGTTGTTACAAAAAAATAATAATAATAATAATAATTAAAAATAATAATAAACCCTTTTAAATAATTTTAGTACTAAAATTTTAACCATACTAAATTCACTTCATTTCATCGCATACACGATCAAAATTCATTCAATATTTTCGAGATTAATTATAATTTTTCGTTTTCCATTCTTTAATACAGAGTACGCCATAAATTCTAGCAAACTTTAAAAAATTCACAATAAAAGGAGAAATGCTGAAAAAAAAAATTGGTTTGCGCGAATATGATCAGAAGGACATTGAATTTTTTTCCATTCATAAAAAAAATATTTCAAAAGTAACCGAAAGATGGCGCTCATACTGAGACGTTTTATGCATGTCAAGATAACAATAAAATACCCGACTGGAAATGGATTCATTCATTCTCCAATGCTTATGTAGTGAATGCATTGCAGGAAAGACATGCGTTATTTGTCGTCACTTTCATGCAGGATGGTGACCCTCCCCACTTTGCACGTGAAGTCAAGACGTTTCTTCCTACATTTTCACTGAAGACCAAATGATAAGTCGTGATTGTAAGTATATACATGGCCCTCACGATCACCAGATTTGACCCAGAAGAATTTTGTTTGGGGGAGGGGGATTTTTCTCGTGTATGCCGGTATTTACTTTGGTGGATCTGAAAGGTCATTCGATGGATAAAGGCATTTAACTCAGCTGTAATAGGTGTAATGACGCTTTTAATTTGCCCAATGCCTTGTAATTGTGGTCATGTTAAACATTTTTACTTTAAAAATAAATGCAGAATGCCATGCCATTGTGATCTGTTTCTTTGTGTTTGTCCGATTTGCATAAACATCTCAGTATGAGGTGTGAGCGCCCTCTTTCGGATACATTTGGTTCTTTTTTTCTTTTTTTTGCATGGACAAACAATCCAATGTGCCTCTAAAAATATTCGCGCAACCCGCAATTTTTCAGAGCATTACTTCTTTTATTATGAACTTTGCACTAATTTATAGCTCACACTGTATTAAAATTAATACATTTTACAGTTAAAATGGTGATTTGTTATCAAAATAATGTTGATTAATAATTCAGATGTCATAAATATCTTTTACTTCATTTACTCAATCATTAGGGTATTTTATAATTTTACCTTACCATGATTTAAAAAAAAAACCCTCATTAGCATAATATTTCAAACTCATTGATTTTAAATAAGTTAGTATCAAGATTAGAGCTAAAATTTAAGAATATAGAAGGAAGAAAAATGGAAAAATATTTACCTAAAATATAATTTTTAAAAAGGACAAATAAAGTATTGATTATGTACTGATTTTACACTTTTAGGAAATATGTTTGTTCAATTTTTTTATGTATTCAATTTTTAACATGCAATTTTTTAAAAGTATAATGCAAAATTATTCAGCTGGAGTACATAATTTCATAATCCCTAATGAAAATTTTAAATCTTTGTTTTATTATTAATATTTTCCTTGTACGAAGTACTTAACGCCTTGCAGAAAAAAAAAAAATGATATTAGAAAAATGATTTACTTAGAAATAAGGTTTACTTAAGTAATTTTTGACATGGGACTTATAAATGTCAGTTTAAGAACATGTTGGGTTTTTTTTGCAGAGATAATCTATTTATTTTCAAAAGAATTTGTTAACCTATCCATCTAACTATCGAAAACTGTTGTTGATATACTGACTTTTAATCATACATTATAAATATGCGTTGGCAGTTTTCTTTAACTTATTAATTTTTAAGAATTTTTTTTTTTTTAAGTTTCAAACTCGAACACTAGAACGGAAAATACTATAAAATTGTAAAACATTGTAACTTGTATGCATGATTTAGTTAGATGTTTATATATAAAAATGTTATTTTTTATAGGGGCATAATATAATATTTACATTAATTACTAGCTATTAAGATATAATTCAAATTTTGTATTTTGAAATCTAGAATATTATAAATTTTATTAAAAATAATATTCAATTCATTTTTTCCTACTATCATACTATTTTATATAGATATTAATTCATTTATTCTTTTATTATCTGATATTAAGGGCTTAACGTAATATTTACTTTAATTAATGGCAATTAAAATATGATTCACATTTTTCCTTTTGAAATTCCTGAATATTAATTAAATTAATTTAAATGATATTCAATTTATTTTATTCTATTATTATTCCATTTAAGGAAATATTTCAGTTGATATGCTATTTAAAAATCATATACAAAATAAAAATGATGTTAATACCTTGTATTTTATGATCAATATTTTTAATTTCGTACTATTATTTTTAGTTTACGAACATACTTTTGGTTTATTTTTGTATTATATTTTACAAAAATACTATTCAACAGTTCAAGAATTTATTTTTGTCTGGTATATAATTAAAATTGTATAATTTTATATAGCTGTGAAAGCAAAACAACTGTAATATTAATGAATTATATATTTAATATCAAAGATTATGTTCAATTATTAAACATAAAAATTATTTGATTTTAATTTAATAAAAATATTTTTTTTTAAATATCTCTTTAAGAATGTAAAAGTATTTTATTTCTCAAATAATGGTATAATAATAACAAAAATTTTAATCTTAGATTTAAAATTTATATTAAAAAGGTGAAATAATTTAATAAAATGACACCGTATAATTTTTAAATGGTAAATACGCTCTGCTCTACTCAAATATGCAGTAACGATTTTAAATTTAAGTCCCTTTATAAAAAAAGTTTTTATGTTGTAGAGTTATGTTAAATTTTGTTGTCAAAGTTCTTCAAAAACATGGTTATATAAAAGATTTAGTTCAATTGCAAATACACTTTTAAAATTTTTAAAAACAATAAATAAATAACTATATCCCAATTATGGAAACGGGTGTGTTTCAGAAAACAAACAAAAAAAAAAATGTTTAATCTTCTTTTAGATTATTGAACAATTGCAAACTATTTGGTGAGGCTCCAAAAAAAAAAAAAAAAAAAAAAAAAAAAAAAAGCCTCGTAGATTTTAAAGGGTTCAGTATAACTGACGTCATTCTACGTAATCGTTTCATTTATGTGAATTCCAGAAGACATCAAGTGAAAAATCCAATTTAAATTTTTAAGTTCAATTACCTCCCGCTTGAGCGATGCACTTGATGCCAAAAACAAAAATGAATCTTTTTCGATTTCGATTAAAGTTCCAGTAGTCTTTCTCATCTACAACAGAGGATTTCATATATGCTAGGATATACTTTTTATTTGGAAGTTAACAAAAAACTGTTTGATTTAAAAATTTTTAAAAAAATTATAAATAACTTTCTTTAATTAATTGAATACAATAATAATCTATAAATTATAATGCTCCTCTCTTTGAAATTATAACTTTTTATAAATTCTTCGAAACTTACAATAAGCAATAAGATATCATAATAAGTACTTTAAAGTTGCATTTTTAATTAATTATTGGGATAACATAATTTATTTTAACATTAATTTTTAACCAGTAACTTCCGAAACTATATGTAATTCATTTAAAGAATGTTAGGAAAATTATTTCACACATAAGGTAACAATACATGTTCACATGGTAAATAAACTATTTGCAATAATAAAAAATTATTTATCCTAAATTTTAAAAATATTTTCGATCTAAAAAAATTTATAACTTATAACTATTATAAAAAGAAAATAAATTTTCATTTGAAATTTATTTATATATATATATATATATATATATATATATATATATTGTAAAATTTCATTATACACTGCTTTAAAAAAAAAAAAAAATCGCAAAAATTGACAGGACATTATTAACAAAAAAGTATATTTTCGTACAAATTATGCAGCATAGTTAAAACAAAAAATGCTTCTGAAAACGTATATAAACAAATGGATATTTAACATCAATATTCTGTCATTTAACATGCCCATTATTAACGGAAAAATATATTTTCATACACATTATACAGTATATTTAAAATTAACGTTACTTTGGAGTATTGTATACAAACAAATGGATTTGATATAATTTGAGTTATTGGAAATATGATCGAAAACAAGCTATAAAAATGTTGACCAATTATGCCAGTATAAACTGTATAGTGATATGTGGAAATAGTCATGACTTAGATATGAATAGAGGACAATATTTAAAATGGTGAACCATAGGTCGAATAGAAGAGGACTGCAGTCAATGTTACGAAGCGAGATGGTAAATGTGAGCTCGAGATGGTGAATAAATGCTTCTGTAATTCATTAAACGTGCAATGCATTTCTAAATGCAGAATCATTTACAAGGAAGATTAGAGCTACTAGTGACTTAGATTACCAGCATTTGCAGCTAACTGCAAGGAGGCATACCTGCAGCCCTTAAGACTCTTTTGAACTACTTTAACACAATGAGCTTTGCAATGAGCTAGCAATGAGCTTTGCTGCCACTTGGGTTAATAAATTCCATCATTTTCAAGATAGATCATTGCTGTAATACTTTCGAGCTGTTAGAGATGAACTCCTAATAGAGATAGAGATACAGGTAGATCTAGATAGAGATATTTAGATAAGGATAGACAGAAATGATTCTAGATAGAGATAAATACAGATAGATATAGAGACTCCATATTGAAAGTGATAATACACTGAGTTCCCATACTATGGGTTTTAGAGTGTTTTAATTTTGTGGATTTTTTTAGACAGAAAAAAAGTATTTATTTTTATTTTGAATCTTATTTGTAAAGAGCTGTTTTGGTAAAAGCTTTAATTAAGTTAGTCGAATTCTAACAATTAAAATTTTCACATTGATATTTAAAGATTTTCCTTATGTTTTTGAAAAACCATTATATTTTCATAACATACAGGGATTTTTAATTATAAACAACTAATTTTAAGAAGGAGAAGAATTTTTGCATCGTTGATTTGCAACTATTGTTATGAAACCTCTTTTTATGCAACACCCTGAAAATTATTTATTTATTAATTACCAAATAAAACACCAACAAATATAAACTGTGCTAAACAGATATTATTCAATAGATTAATCCCTTAGCATCATTGCCACAATTGCTAAGGAATTTATCGTGTCCATGAATTGTGCTATGTTAAAAGAGCAATACAAAGACCGAAGGGCGAAGAATACCCAAAAGACTCCGTGAAAATGTAGATTCTTTGTTCGCTAATGGTGGCCATAATGAGATACAGATCACGTGATGTCGAATAATGCAAACGAGAAAAATATTATTGCCAGATTAACAAGATTAAAAGAATAGATCGCCTTCGTAACAAGAAACTACGAAAGACAACTGTGGCTGTCATCTGAGAAACGGTTCTTCTTGAAAAGTTCTTTTTTTTTTTTGCCTTTGGTGTGTTTATCACGTTCATTTCTTTTATTGGTGACAAAAGTTGAAGACACTTGTTAAATTCAATTGTGCTTCATAATTTTTCATTAAGACGACATATTTAAAATGAGAGTATTCTACATTTTTTATAAATAAAAAGGAATATTAAATCGATAACGAGGGGAAAAGTTGTCTTTTTAGTAATTCTTTTTATTCATCTCATCTTGGCGTTGATTAATATTTCATTTTCATATTATTGTACATATCTGGATGTCTTTTTTTATAATTCGGTCTCAAAGAGAATTTTGACATTCTTTTTTTTTTTTTATGATTGATTTAAATACAAATAATCTAATTACAAACAAAATTAAATTTTATGTGAATATCTTAAAATTGTATATATAAATATATATGGTGATCATATTACATACTAAACATATCATATAATAGTAATCCCATATAGATATTACCTTGACGGACGAGTGACTAGCGCTCTGTCGCTAGGTGCCATGGATGTTTGTAGAGACTCGGAAGCAACTTTAAGCCGTAGTCCCGGTCTATTATGACTTAAAAAGTTGCTTTCCGAGTCACCACAAACATCCATGGCACCTTGCGACAGTAGGGCGTAGGGCTAACAACCCTACCCTGTAAAAAGTCAGCGTGACGGAGCCAAGTCAGACTTTTACCTACGGCTGCACGATCACAACAGAAGCTGCCCCCATTTCTTTCCTTCCATGAGACCACATGTGTTCTTGGACTTGTTCTAGATGTTTATGTCTACCAAATGAGATAAGAAACAACAACATATAGATATAACTAAGAATAATTATAATATATCTAATAATAAGTGTATTTTCATAACCGACAGAAATTTTAATTATAAACAAGTAATTCTTATAGTCTGAAAGGATCTGTATTTTTATTTACAAAATTTAACTAAACCTATTTCATGTTGTTAAGAAACAACAACAAAATATAGATATAAGTAAGAATAATTTTTGACAATCATATTCAGAGATTTAACTTGTGTTTTATGAACTATGAAAATAAAAAAAAAATTAAAAATGCGACAACTGAAAAGAATTTATCGTATCCATGAATTTTAGTACACATTTTATGCAGTACACAGACAATTGTTTATAAGTTAAATACCAAATCAAACACCAACAAGTACAAACTATGCTAAGCAGATTCTATTCAATAGATTAACCCCTTATCACCCTTGCGACAATTCAGAAAGAGTTTATCGTGTCCATGAATTGTGCTATGTTAAAAAAGAGCAATACAAACGCCTAAGGGCAAAGAATCCCAAAAAAGAACTCCATGAAAATGTAGATTCTTTGTTCCCTAATGCTGGCCATATTGAGATACAGATCACGTGATGTCGAATAATGCAAACGAGAAAAATATTATTGCCAGATTAACAAGATTAAAAGAATAGATGGCCTTTTGTAATAAGGAACTGTGAAACGCAACTGTGGCTGTCATCTGAGAAACGGTTCTTCTTGGAAAAATTCTTTTTGCCTTAGGTGTCTTTATCACATCCATTTTCTTTTTTTATTGGTGGCAAAAATTGAAGACACTTGTTAAATTCAATTGTGCTTCGTAATTTTTTCTTTAAGACGACTTATTCAATTTATTTAAAAAAATGGATGAATGTAAGATTTTTTTTTTTAAAAAAAAAAAAGAATATTAAATAGATAACTACTGAAAAGTTGTCATTTTAGTAGTTCGCTTTTTTTCATGTCATCTTAGCAATGTTTAATTTCAGTTTATTGCACGTACCTGGATGTCTTTTTCATAATTTGATTTCAAAGAGAATTTTGCGATGTATTTTTGTATGACTTATTTAAATTCAAATATTTCTAATTATAAAATCGTATATTTAAATATATGTGAAGTTCATATCATATATTGAACATATCACACAAGATTAATCATATATAGATATCATATTCTGAGATTTAAATTGTGTTTAATGTTCTATGAAAATAAAAAAATATTAAAAACTAATACTTAAAACAATTAAATATGTATTCATATTTACAATATTTGCAATTATTAATACTTGCAATATTTGCAATTATTAATATTTCTACAAATTGAACAGAATCAAATATTAACTTTTGCAACACATAATCCTTGCTAATTTAAGGTTATAATAATTAAATAAAACGAGGATAATTCTTCAATTAATGAAAAATAATTTTATATTATTATATTATTATATAAATTCTTTTTCAGTTATTGTGAAAGTAAAAAAATCTATCATAATTCTTTCAACAAAAATATAATAAAAAATTTACGTTCAGTCTATTTTATTATTTTTTATTTAAAAAAATAAAAGTACTGTACATCTTGTAAAGTAAAGTAAAGGCTTGTAAAATAAAAGTAATTGTACAGATTTAGTGTTCAATTTCTAATTTGTATTTAATTATATTTAAATAATTTATTATAACCCCTAAATTTATATAAATAAATTATATAACAGCTATTTAATAAGACACTTTAAACAAGTTTACCTTTAATGTTAGGGGATTTGAGTAGTCTGGGAAAAATATTTATCCCTTTATAATCTCATAAAAGGATTGCCAATATTTTTCTTTGTTGTACAGCTTTAGTGTAGTATGAAACTTAAATTGTTCAACGAAGCAAAAATGAAAATCCTCAAATAGAAACTAACTTCTGAAAAACAATTTTTGTTTCTTAGAAAACTTTTAAGAGATAACATTTATTTTTTCCAATTGTGTTTTTGATATCACCCACATAAAAATAGGCTACTTATTGGTAACAAATCCGATAAAGACAATCTCTCCACAAATATCTAGCTTTTTATTGTAGAAACCATTAAGGCTTTTGTCCCAATCGAAAGTTTATAACTTGACATGGTTTAGAGAGAAAAAAAGGTTAAAATATAATCTAATAAAAGAGGGACAAATCGTTTTTCTTTTTCGGTAACAACCAATGATCTTGATAGTACATACAGAATAGGAGAAGGAGTTTTACTGCTTTTAAAACAAAAATAAAAATGCATTGATAGCTTCTATTTATATTAGAAAACTAATCAAAAGTAAATAGAAAATGTTTAGTTTTCAGCTGTATAATTTCAAAAATTATTTTCTTAATTATTCAAATTGCAGTTTATTAATTCAATTGCTTCCTATCACATACTTCATTGTTGCTATAAATTTGATCTTAAAACCCATTTTTTATTACATTAAATTATTTATTATTATTTATCTACTGCGAAGTAAAGAAAAATGTGAAGAAATTCTTATTATTAAATTTTTTAAGGTAAATTAAAACTTTTTTTAATTTTAAAATCTTCGAGCTTAATGATCTGGTAGCTAACATAAGTAAAAGTTGACATACATGGATGATAATAAAATAACAATAAATTCATGTTTGATTTCAACAGATTATATTATGCTTTATAACTTCTCGAATTGGGAAATGTTGAGTTTATTATTATTACAGAAGCATATTTTCACTTAAGTATTTTATTTCTAATATCTTTGCAGTTTTGCTGATATTTTTTTAATTAAGTTAATAAAATTTAAAATATATATATATATATATAATTTCACTAAAGCTGACCAATTGGAACAATATCTACCAGTATCAGAAGTGTAAAGTTGCATTATTGTAAATAGTACAAAATATTTTGCTTATCTTTCTCAAAAATTTGCTTAAACTTATTATTAAAACTGACAGTTATATTTTATCCGGTAGTAACCTAAATTATAAAAAATAATAGTTACCACATTTTTATTAAAGATAAAACTCTATTTCGTATCTTAAACAGTGCCTTTTGTACCTTTGGCGATTTATAATAATATTTTACTAACACCAGACACTTTACCAGACATACCATATTTACTAACACCAGACATTTTTTAACTATTTACCTAACACCAGACTAAAAAAAAAAACAATTTAAACAGAATTTGCTACAAATTACTTTTTGGTTACCCCTACCATTAAAAATGCAATTGGGTAAGCTCAAGGATTTATTAAATATTTTCTCTTATCTAATATAAACCTTACATCCCCATTCAAATTTTAACATTCAGTGGAATCAAAAAAAATCTGAAAAGAGGTTTGCAAATTTTTTATTGTTTCAAAAAGCAAGAGTACCACCAGGACTTACTATGTCATGCAAATCCCATGTATAATGTTTCATAGGAAATTGAAGGCATTTATATAACAATAATAACTATTAAATTCAACAATAGTATTGTTTTATAAATAGATTAACTATTCGATTCTTGAGTTATAGCGACCTAGTGGATGACGATTTTCTTTCTGAGTATAGAACACTTGTTTCAAAACCTGACAAAGCAGAATCCAAAGATTTATGGTCTGTGTGAGGAATAAGCGTGATAGATCCACTTACCAAAATATTACTTCAGTTGCACTCAAAAGAGTGGACGATAATTTCTCAAGCATGCTTGACTGTATTTTCCACGTTGTGATGATGTGAAGTAGATGCAAGATAGGACGCCCTGCTTGTAACGCTAAATCTGTTACATACTTGCCGTGCCTAATCCTTAGTGTCCTGCAGTGCGGAACTGATATCTCATGATTAATCTACTCACGAATGGAGTGGAAGGAACAGCTTTTGTTTTGATGGAGCACCCGTAGATAGAAGTCTGACTTAGATTCGTCTTGCTGAAGAAGGAGATCAGTGCCTTCCGGGAAAACCTTTAGAGAAAACTACCCGTAAAAATCCCACTGGATAGTCTGACTGACGAGGCAAGATGTTGAACATCACAAATGACATCGAGACAACTCGTTTTTTTGAACAATACCACCACCAATAGAACCAATAGACCTCAGCCTTAATACTCACTAGTGGCGCAAGTGGCAACTGATCCACAAGTGGGACATACACGCCGTTCTGGCAATGAATGATCTCAAATCAAATGATATGAAACAATTTCACTATTTTTTTCAGTATTCCAATGTTAGAACTTCTTTTTTTTTTTCTTTTTTTTTTTTTTTTATTCCATTTTAATATTATTTATTTTACTTGTAAAAAGAATGAAACATATTTACGGACAATGCATATAACTTCCAATAAGTTGCATAAGATTTGCGAAATTTAAAATACGACATAAACGTGTTTTTTTTCATCGAGAAGCGAAGTCAGTCAGTCAGTTTTTGTTTTTGCTAAACTATAATTATTATAATGTATTTAAAATTGGTGAATTGAATTATAATTTAGTTGAATTTCAAAAATTATCACTAAATAAAATCATTATTTTTATGAAATAGAATTCAAAATTTTATTATTTATTCTCACATTGCATTTTTGTTTCATTTTTACATTGCATAAATTATTCTCAAAACCATAGAGACTAAAGAAAAACATTGTTTATTCCCAAATGAATTCCTGAAAAATGTCAATTTACTTCAGGTACATATTATTCTAAAAAAAGATTTATCCACATGCAACCTGTAACTTGAAAACACACTTTTAGCAGAGCTTGCGAAACCTCTTCAGAAAAATTTTAATCAAACCTCCCATGAGAAAGCTTAATCGGTTGGGAAAATTGTGACCTCGGAAAAATAATGAAAATTGCGGATGGATATGCAGTTTTTTTTACTACATACGTTAGTAATGATGTTACACTGTCCAAGATTTATGCAGCTGTTACTTTAATTTTATTATTTTTTGGCCTTCCCAGAGGTTCATCTTAATTATCTGATGTCTGATGTAAAAATGCTTGTGCTTTAGTATCTGCCAGAATAAAGTTCCCTATCTTTAGCGTAAGAAATTGAGATGCTTGAGTTCTTCCTGGTTTAATTTATATTAGCAGTTTTGGGGTAATAGCATAAATCCACACAATATGTTATGTTTTATTTTGAATGCATAATTTTAATTAAACAACGGAGGGAAATGATTCTATTCGTTTTTATCTAGAATTATTTTACATTTTATTCATTATTTTGCAGTTTTGCAATACTTATAAGAAATCATACTTATACAAAAGATAAAAAAAAAAACTTTTAATAATCAATAATATACGTTTTTAAAAAGTCTGATTAAATCGTAGGTTAGGGGATTGGTGGAATAATATTATAATTAATTAAATACAATTTCTATTAATTTTTCAGTTTTTAGAACGAATTTCAATTCTATTATGAATGTTAGAGGGACTCTATAGTTTTTAGAATGAAAGTAAGTTTTTAGAAGATATTTAAAAACATTGCGAATATTTTTTCGAAAATTACAGATTAATATAGGAATAGAGTACTAGCAAGGAAATATTTGCACAAAGTTCAATATCTCATATAAAATACAAAATTAATAATAACAATAATAAAAAATATCTTTGTTTTTTACTCTAGATTTCCTTAAATACTTTTTCCCCTTTAAATAGTCATGAAAGTCTGTGACTTTTACAAAATTTGAAGACTGCTGCTGTAGTAGAAAAATTATCAGTGTACCCAGATGGCAAAATGCTATAACTACAAGAAAAAATTAACTGACATTTATTACAAATTCATCGAATTGCAGAAACTATCTTTCGATACATATTGCCATGAGTTGGGAAATTTAACTCTGTATATAAATGAATATTTTCTTGTGACAAATGATAAATATGAAATTAATCAAGAGTTACGATCGTTGGGCATTTATGGAGTTTATTCATTTCGCATTTCACTTAGCTGTTTGTGACATCTATAAACAAATAACATGGTTGCAAAGTATTTACCCATCCATTCATGTTTAAGGATAAAGCAATAATATTTATTCCAGAACTAATGCCTCGAAATCCTCAGATTTGCATTAAATCTTTAATCTGCTATTTATTACGTGGCTGTTAAACGAGTGCAACATTAAATATTTAAATAAATCTGACTTAATAAAGATAATTCTGATAATTTATCATCAAAAGAGGTGTACATATTATTTTAGTTTAAAGTATAGATTATGATTATCTCATTATGTGGCGGGGGGCTGAATGGCCGTGTGGCTAGCGCTTTTACTCGGTACCACAGGTTTCGGGTTCGAGTCCCGGCGGTGCCATGGATGTTTGTAGGGGTTCGGAATCCACTTTAAGCTGTAGGTCCCTGTCTGCTTAGCCTGAAGTGTGCACAAGATGACCGCAGAGCGACAAACCAAAAACAAACCATTATGTATCCAATTTCTTATTACAGAGAAAAATTAAGATTACATATAATAAAAAGGATAAATTTTTTATTAGTGTAGATTTTTTTAATAACTTAATTTATTAAATATGTTAAGAGTCATGAAAGACTAACTTTACAAAGCTTGAAATCTGCTGGTGTAAAAGAAGAAATTATCATTGTATCCAGTTGGAACAAATACTACAACTCATCATCAGTCTGTGTACTGGCAGATTTCGAAAAATGTCATTTATTTAGGGGGTAGGGCTATCAGCTGTAGAACAATACTCTACAGTTATACTAGACCGGGACCTACGGTTTAAAGTGGATTCCGAACCACTACAAATTTCCATGGCACCACCGAAACTAAATACTATAAATACAAGAAGAAAATTAACTGAAATTTAATACAGACTCATTGAGTTGCAGAATCTGAATGAATGAATATTTTCTTGCGGGAATGGTATATATGCAATTAATCAAGAGTTATGATCGTTGGACATATGAAATTTATTCATTTCACATTTCACTCAACCATTTGTTTTAGCTGCAAACAAATAACATGGTGGCAAAGTATTTAGCCATCACTCCTGTTTAAGAGTTAATGCAATAATATTTATTCCAGTACTAATGCATCGAAATCATTTGCATTAAATCTTTAATTCGTTATTTATTATATGTTTGAAAGCTGTTAAACAAATACAACATTAAATATAAAATAAATCTAACTGATAAATTATCGTTAAAGGAGGTGTTCAGATTATTTTAGTTTAAAGTATAGATTATGTTTATCTTATTATGTGGCAAATTTCGTATCACAAAAAATAAAGTTATAATGCAAAGGATGAATTTCTTATTACTGATTGATAGTGTTCCTACTTCATCTAAGTCATAAAAATATAAGGTTTCATGTTATTCGTCCATGATCATGAAGGTTTTATTGAATAGTAAAATAATTTTAATTTGGAATAAGATATGGTTTATTCTAATCGAATCATTGTATAATGTTATGTTTCACGCTAACTAAATGAATTAAAATACTGAAATATATATTATGTTGTTGTTTCTTATCCCACTTGGTAGACATCTAGACCAAGACCACGAACCCGTATGGACTCATGGTTGAAGTGGAAAGGGGAGCTTCTTTTGTGATGGAGCACCAGTAAGTAGAAGTCTGACTTGGCTCCATGACGCTCTACAGTTATTTGACACTGGGGCTTACAGTTTAAAGTGGAATCCGGAATCATACAAAAGTCCACGGCACCACCGGGACTTGAACCGAAATCTGTGGCACCAAGCGCTAGACACTTGTCTATTCAGGCCCAATAAACATTATTAAAATGTTAACGTTATCTTAATATTTAATTATAAAACAATGGTTATAACTTCATTAGAAAATATTATAGTACTATTTAATAAGTATTTTACAATTTTTATTGTAATTATAACTGAATTAAAATATTACCGTCTAGTTCTTCAATAAAACTACATTAAATCATGCTTTTATAAATATATTTACATATTATTATAATTATAAATTATTGAAGTTAATGATTTAAGCATGGTTAGTCGTAATAATCAATACCCTCTGTCATAAATAACTCTTTATTTTAACCAATTACATTTCAGTTCAATAGAAAATTTTTGTGTTCTTTTGAATGTCTGTGCTTTTCGGTTTAAAACAAACAGAAAGGGCTATTCAAAAAGAGCTATTCTAAAATTGTGTAATATTTATCTACATATAATGAATATTTATATAAAATATTAGTGAAATATAGTGAGACTATTTGTAATTTAAAGTTATTGTCAAAAATGCTGTATATATCTAGAATTCTTTGAATTATTACCACGTGAACTCTTTACCACTTCACTTAACTGTAACCGTACTTCAGTGTTAAAATTTTTCTCACTGCACTTTAAAAACTTTCTTAGTGGTAGCCATCCGTGGTAGGAGAGAGTTTTTTTCTGTCTGTATTTCGATAATTTTTGTGTGTCATATCGTCATGTAATATAAAAATTAAAGTATTGTGTATATATTTGAATTAATTCTTTCTTCCATCCTTTTGGATACCTCATTATTGCAATTAGTTTTACTAGAAAGGTAATATAAATTTTGTATGAAATTTTCTAGTTTTGCTGATCGTTTTGGTGAGGTAAAAGTTCTAAGTCATCTTTTAAGATTAAAATTGAACAATTAATATGTAACGAATATTATATAGTGCAGTATTCAAATATTGTATATTTTAATAAATATTTTCAATAATGGAAATGACACATTTTAAAATCATTCTATATTTTATTAAGAGAAACAATCATTAATTAACATCAAACTAATCAAATTTATTCAATCAAATTCTCGTAATCCAATATTTGTCATCGTCATGAACAGAAATATCCCAATTAGATTCTTTCTCTTAAAATGCAAATTCTGCTCAAATCAAATGACCCCTACTACCAAAACAACAGTTATCCTTTCCCGGCCTTCAACACCGGCATATTTTACAAAGAATTGTACAGATAATTAGTGGAATACTTGTTTTACGACGCTTCTCGAATAGCTTTTTGTCCGTGGGAGACTGTTCCAAGAGAAGAAGCCATTCCACTTTACGACCACCGACTCCTGAGTAAAATTCTTCTCTTTTAAACAGACCAGCTCTGTGAAATGCGTCTCAATTTAATTAAGTCAAAATAATTTAATTAAGTCGCGCATAGCCTATCATAATTAAAAGTTTTATTTTAAGTCATGGTAATAGAATGTAGTGTTGTACTTTTGTTTATTTTGGACCTTCAATTAAAATACTTTTTAATAGAGTTATTATTCTATAGGGCTATTCAAAAATAAAAATATATATTTATACAGTATATATATATATACTAGTTGACCCGGCAAACGTTGTTTTGCCATATACATTATTTCTATAAAATATTTTTTAGTTAAATAAAAAAAAAAATTTACTTACTATAAGTGTGTGGAAATGTGGTTATGATTGGAAGAGGAATGTAACGTTGCAGACAATGACGGCGTATAAAATGATAATACACTAACCATTTATTTATTTCATCCTTTATATTTTATTTATATTTTAAATTACATTATATAATAGCTGTATATGCATCAAAAATAGTTATTTACATATTTACTACTAATTATGGCAATTAAAAAATAATCAACATCAATCTCTAAATGCAATAGAGTATACGATATTTTTGGTTAGTCCGTCTTTAGCCAACACAAACAAACTGGATGGTTTACCCACACGCGAACATGCCACGTATAGTTAGATGTCCGTGGGAAAAACACGGTGTGTCCAAATCTAAGCCACAAACAGACTTCGTTTGGCCTTGCGACTTATTGATTGTCATTGCGAATGCCAATCTAATTGGAAATTGAATACGTTTGAATTCAATTGGCACATCTGTGGGAATCATAGGGATTCCTGGCAGCAATATATTTTCGCCTCGAACTTGCCATTCAAAATGCTGGCTTCGATAACGTTTTTCATTAATTTTTTAATGACTAATCGTGTTCCATTGCACAGCCGTGGTGGGTTCAAATTACGAATCAAAATAACCTGAAATCCAACCTTTAATCGTAAATGATGCGGTGGCATGCCTGGCAAATGACACTCAAGTTCCCCGGCAACAACTGTATGTATCTTCCTCGGAATTTAAACCATTGACGTCCATATTTTTTGCTGCCAAAATGTGCTCTTTCTGCCAACCAATTAAAAGTTTTGAATTGTGTGCATACATCGGAAATATGTGGTCAATGAGATTATTTTGCGAGTCGATGATTGTGCAGAAATCTATCGGAAATTTTATGCATCCAGTATTTTCATGTACAGCAATTTTTCCATCGCCATTATCTAATAGTTGCTTTGAGAATGTTTCAGCTGATGGATCTTGAAGCATTTGAACGCGCATGTTTACTTTTAGTTGTCATTTTTCAACAATACGCCACAGTGACGGTGATTTTAAGCAAGTGTTGATCTCATCAGCGTACGTTGAACGTGGAATGGCAGGAAGTGTTTGCCTGAAATCACCTGAAAGGAGTAACAGAGTGTCGCCAAATAGTTTGTCGTTATAAGTTTCTGGTTCCGATAATCTTATGCTTTCGAATTGCAAATAACACTTACTTTACATAAATCCCAGATTCGCCACAATAAAGAAAATTACAACACAATTACACCTGTAAGTTAAAACGCAATAACAGCCTTCTTTATTTTTCTTAGAACAACAATAAAGTTGCCAATTTTGCTTAACTAAACATTAACACACGCTACACGTGCAAAAAATATAGCTTAACAAAACATTAACTTAAGACATTAACACTCTACACGTGCAAATATAACAGTATTCGTTCTGTTATTATTTGACTTACCTTTATCAATGATAAAACACGTATATTTATTTAACACGTAAATATTTCTCTTTAAATTAAAACTATTCCCACAAAAACGTTGCGTATAATATATACAGGTAAAGCAACGGCCGTTGGGGCGCACGAGTTCACAACATGTGTGGATTTATATAAGATCACTTAATTAAATAAAAGTAAAAAAAAGAAGCCGATTAAAGACTTTAATTTTTGTTTAAGCACACGTGCTGTAATGTCATGACTAAGAAATTAAAAAAAAAGCACTACATTGTTTTACGAAAGAAATTTTAAAAAATATTTAAGGGTGGACCACCCTTATCACTTAGGGGTTTAAAAAATAGATTACGACCTACGAAATTCACCGACCGATTCGCAGACCTACCAAATATGCACAAAAGTTTTCATAAGAATCGGTCAAGCCGTTTCGGAGGAGTTTGGCAACAAACACTGTGACACGAGAATTTTATATATTAGATATATGCATCTGAAGTATATGCTTTAGTATATACACTCAAGAGCCAAAACATTATGACCACCCTTACATTTTGCAATGAACTCGCCTGGATGACGTGGAAGGCACGTGATCAGGTGGAAGTGGTATTTAACTGCTGCTGGAGAGTCTGAAGAATCATTCGTTCACTTACTTCTGTGTGTGATGGGAACACACACAGAAGTAAGTGAAAGGTGACAGGTGGTCATAATGTTTTGGCTCTTGGGTGTATATCGTAATAATTTTAAATCATATATAATCTCACAATAATTCACTAATTATTTTATATACAATAATGAATTTTTGTATATATAAAATAATTAGTGAAATATAGTGAGGCATGTATTCGGGATTAATATATTCGTAATTTAAAGGGATTACTATTAATAAAGTTAAGATACACTTTTAAAGTCAAGACAGAATAATTAAAATGTAAAGAATAATACAATATTCAAATGCTATAGATATTAATGCATATTTTCAATAATGGAACTGAAACATTTTTAAAGTTTTCTATATTTAATTTTACGGCACAAACATTAATTAACTTATAGTGAGACTGTTTGAGATTTATAGTGCTAAGACACCTAAGACTACAGTCTGAAGATTTAAACTGAATAATTAATATGTGACGAAAATTATATCGTATCATATTGAAATGTTGTATATTTTAATGAATATTTTCAATAATTGAACTCAAACATTTTAAAATCTTTCTATATTTTATATTATGAAACAATCATAAATGAACAACAGACTAATCAAATTTATTCAATCGATTTCTCTTAATCCAATATTTGTCGTCGAAATAAACAGAAATATCCCAATTAGACTCTTTCTCTTAAAATGCTAATTCTGCTCAAATCTAGTTTAATTCACATCATATCTAATAACCCCCTACTACCAAAACAACAGTTATTCTTCCAGACTTCCAATACCGGCATATTTCACAAAGAATTGTACAGATAATTAGTGGAATACTTGTTTTACGACGCTCTTCGAATGGCTTTTGTCTGTGGGAGACTGTTGCAAAGAGAAGAAGCCATTCCACTTTACGACCACCGACTCCTGAGTGAAATTCTTCTCTTTTAAAGAGACCATCGCTGTGAAATGAGTCTCAATTTAATTAAGTCCCATGCGCGCATAGCCCTATCTTAATTAAAAGTTTTATTTTAAGTCATGGTAATAGAAAGTAGTGTTGATCTTTTGTTTATTCTTGTACCTTCAATGAGAATAGTTTTTAATACGGAGATTATTCTGTATAGAAGATTGAGTAATAAAGCATATAATTTTTTTTTTTTCTCGATTCTAATTATTTTAGCTGAAAGACAGGGATATTATTGATGGTATAATGGAATACATTAAATATTGTTTTCATCTACTTTTTACTGATTGTTGGCTTAAATTATCTAAATCAGAGAACATTTTATTTGCTTTCAGATCTATTTATACATAAAAAATTGCAATTTGTCTTACGTAATAAGCTGATATAGAGGTCTGATGGTAGTAGGGTGGGTTGTGTGATTTTGATTCAAAATTACCAAATTATATTAAATCAAAAAGTTACCTACAAGTACTGAATCAAATGTGTAGATAGGTAAGCTGCCTGACTGTACTGGAGAGAATTCTAATAAATAAAGGCATACAATAAATTTACCCAGTATATACATGCAATAAATCTGCCCAGTATATATAGGCAATGAATCTGTTCAGTATATACAAGCGACAAAATTGTCTCCTTCCTACTACGATTAATCTGGCCTCTTTATACAGTGATAAATCCGGCCTCCTTATATGGAGCTTGAAGAAGCGGAGTAAAATGTTCCAAGATACTACATAGCTGGAATTTCAACTTATATTATAAGTACAAAAATTTGGTTTCAGAGTAGCAGTCTTTATCACCTAAGTGCATCCTGGATTCCATTGAATCTGCAGTTATTGTGACAAATGGCCTTTAATCGTTTGGTACTGGTGAACAATAAATTTTTTCTGCATAAAGATTTTACTTGTTGCTTAATGGTATTATTTGCTAGGAATATGTAAAATGATGAAAATCCCGTACCCGGTGATTATGTATACCACAGTTAACAATGTAGTTTTGTAAAACGAGAAGGCTCAGTAGAGACTGAAATAATTTGGCATCGGCAAAAAAAATACTTTGTAAGATTATTTTGGATACTCTCCTTTAAAATGTTTTTTTTATAACCCTCTTTTCAGTGACATTTCCTTAGTTTTTTCAGAAATTTTGTTTTTCATTTTCCTCTACTATACAGAATTCATGGAGAGGAGTGTGTAAATTCATGGAGAATTCTAAATGGAGCATACTATCTACTTCATGTAGTCATGATGTTTCTAATCTCAATGTTGTCCTTAAGAGGAATCAAGTGACTAAAGGTCCTTTGTCACAACAACAACAGAAGTGTAGAAAATTCTATAGTACCCAGGATGTATCTGGAGGAGAGATGAAGGCAGATACACTGCACTCACATTTTGTCCTCATAATTTGGGTTGAAATTCCCACTTTGGTATCATCTAAGTAGTATTGTTGAATATTTTTCACCGATTTTCTTCAAGCTCAACTGAAGGATTTCTTAGTTAAAATAGTTTTCGCTAGTATAGACTGGGGGAATTTGTTGGCCGTATAAAGTGGACGTATTTTTCGCCTATATAATTAATAAGAATACATCAATCGTAAATATTGATATCATTTATTTTTCATTAACTGCTAACTTCACTTGTCTAAATCAGGCATTTTTAATTGCATTTCAGATCTACTTTATACATAAAGAATTGCAATCTGTCTTACGTAAAAAGCTGACATAGAGGTCTAATGAATAGTACATTGGGCCGAGGGATTTTCATTCAAAATCTACTAAGTTGTATTTAATCAAAAGGTACCTACAAGTAAGTATTGAATCAAAAAGTGCCGAATGGTAAGTTGCCGGACTATACTGGTGATAAATACGAGATCATTATGTACAGGCAATAAATTCGTCTAGTATTTATAGGTGATAAATTTATTCCAATCCAATCTATTTTAAAACACTTCATTCATAATCTTATAGTAGGGGCATGAGTTATTGTAGAAGTTAATGCGATTTGATTTTATTTGGGCATACAATACAGTTACTACTTTGAAGAAATTTATAAGCGTAGTAGCGATTATAGGAGAATTTCGCATCAACAAACAAATTAATGGGTTGATGTATTTCGGTTTTTATACACAATGTGTTAAGCAAATACGAAAGCCAACACACAAAACAATAAACCGTGAGTCGGCAAAAATTGGCACATCAAAATAATATTCCAACATAAAACTTATCAGTTTATGGGTCACGTGCGTACAAAAAAATACACATTGGAAAATATAATTTAAAATTTTTTTTTACACACAGTAATTTTATTTAAATTAAATTAGAGAATTTATTAATTCTACAACTTATAAGCACTGATTAGAGTATATTTATAAATACTTGAAATTCCCTTCATGGAGAAATTGAACTCAAAATAAGCATGTAATCCCTAAACTTTACGAAACTGCTCGAAAAATGGTGAATCTGAAAAACTTCTTCGAAATGCTTTCGTCATTAGTTTCTATTCATGTTTCGATATATCCTGTGGCGGGAAATCGAACAATGCATTCATGGTTTTAGACAGAAAATACTACATTTCGTTTTTGTGCTGAAAGATCATTAACGTAAGTATTCGAAGTGAACATCTTTGAATGAGATGCCAAGACTCGACACATAAATTCATTGATCAAAACTCTAAATCAAGAAGATGCAAATCGATTTGGCTTGCAAAGAAAAATATCAGATTTTTCTTAGAATCGTTTTTATTCTTTCTCTCTTTTCCTTTTTTTTCAAGTTGTTTTCTTTTAAAGTTATTTTTTGGAAAAATGGAAAGATCCTATTATAAAATGAATAAATATAAAATTACTTTCTGAATACTCGACAAAATCAAAACATTTTATATATATTCTAAAAATAATAGACTTCGAATTTAATAGTAAAAGTTAAGCAATTATGAATTATTGGGTAATTTAATATCATAAAAATTCAAATTCTAAATAAAAATATAATTAAACAAAATTACAATTATTTTAATTTAATAGCAATAATGGTTTAGTTTGGCTATCAGCATATTATATTTTGGATGAAGTATAATTGATAGAATTGTTTCATGATAAATGATAAAAACAATAGTATAACAAGTTTTTGTTAAAAACATTTACTTCAAATTAACAATAAAGTTTCTATTTTTCAGTAATTTTTATATTGTTTGAATATTGAATACATTTTTTGTTACCCTTTATAAAGATGGTTACTATTTATATAGATCTATAATTGTTATAACTGAGAACATACCAATTTTTAAAAAAAATATTTTCTATATTTATTCAATTTGTGTTGCAATTTTTATTACATAAAAATAAATAAGATACACTAAATGTAACGAAGTTTTTATTTTATTTACATTAAACTTTTGAATGTTGAAATGAAATGAAATGATTTTTTTTTTTTTTAATTTATTTTAATTTAATTTTCAATTTTTATATTCTGAGATATTATATTTTTTCAGTAATTAAAATTTTTTTGACTTACTTACTGATCTAAATAACTATGTTTGAAATGAAATCAAAGTTAATTATTTTTGCTTACATCTTTTGATGGATAATTAAAAATTCACAGTTTTACTATTTTGCTTACAAAATATCATTCGTTTAGAATAATTCATATGCGATTTTCCGCAATCTGTATTTATCCCTAAAAGTCTTCAGAAAAGATAATGCTTTAACCTATTTGCCTTTGAGTTGGTTGCTTGTGGTGGTATGAATAAGTCGAGCACGATGTTCAGCATAAAAAATTATTAAAAAAGGTGAAATGTGTCCCTTCTAAATATTTTTAAAAATTAACTAGCTTTACTAACTAATTTTAGGGTAAAAAATAGTTAAAACATAGTTTGGGCTAGAGCAAACATTCAAAATCACTACTGAGAAAAAATATCTAAATTGCTCTAATTATCATGACTCATCAAATGTTCTCCAAATGGATTTTACATTTTCAATTTAAATTATCTGTGATTAATGTAATCAAAATAGAATTTCTATAAATTTAATCAAAGATTTACTTATATCATATGTATACTATTAACGTAACAATTTAACGTCTAGATATGAGAATCTTCAAATATGAATATCGCCTTTAAATGTCATCTGAAATATACACTGGTGTCCAAAAGTTGAGCATAAATCGTAAAATGCGAAAAGCATGGAGTAAATATTCGTAAAATTATTCCAAATTTCTTGCGGATATTAATTGGGTGAAGAAGAAACATTGGGTTTATGCAAAACTTTTCAGTCGACTACGTCCTGCGCGAAACACCTGCGCGTGTCGGAACGCAGAGAAACCGATTCACGCAGCATAAGCAGTTCAGATAAGTTTCGTGCAACTTCTGTGCGAAGGAACGTTGTTAACCATCAAACAAGGTGAATGATGGCACAAAGACGCCAATTGGACATGTTTGTGAAAAGAAGAATCGTTGGAATGCTGGAATCGGACGATCACAAACCAAGTGTCTCGAATTTTGAATGTGGACCAGTCACAGTCGACGTCAGAGGGGGGCAGTACTGGCAGAGCACTGGGTTCGGCGCTCACAGTCGCCACAGGAATAGGAATTTCGATACAAACTGTTTGCAGGAGACTCAATCATGCTGGCATGTATGCCAGAAGACCAGCAATTTGCATTCCCCTCACGTCTGCACATAAACGCGCTCGTTAGAACTGGAGTTTGAAACATCAACATTGGAGTGTGGGAGAGTGGGCCAATGTGATATTCAGTGACGAGTCCCGGTTTAGTCTGAGTAGTGATTCTCGCCGTGTAACGATATGGAGAGAACGTGGAACACGTTTTGAATCAAGAAACATAACGGAAAAACATCATTTTCCATCAAGGGGACTAATGGTATGGGCAAGCATCATGATGGACGGCCGCACAGACATCCATTTCTTTGACACGGGATCTGTGACTGGTCAAAGATACAGAGACGAAGTTCTTGAGCCTTATGTTCACTTGTTTTGAGGTGCTGTCGGTCCTGACATCATTTTCACGGAGGATAATGCGCCATGTCACCGATCGGTGCTGGTTGATGACTTCCTTGAAACGGAAAACATCCAGCGCATGTCGTGGCCTGCGAACTCCCTGAATTAAATCCTATCGAGCATGTATGGGATACGCTCGAGAGACAAATTGCAGCTCTTTCGCACCCACCAAGCTCCGTTACAGAACTGAAGAGAGCTCTCCAAGAAGCTTGGAACCGTTTGAGCCCACAGCTCATTCATCATCTCATAGCAAGTATGGTAAATCGCTGTGCAGCGTGCCTGGCTGTCAAAGGTGACCACACGCCTTATTAAACTGCAGCATCAGAATTTTGAACCCTTGCATCAGACCTTATTTTGAATCAGTATTTTGAACTCTTGATTTTGTGAACCCTTGCTATGCTCAGTTTTCTTTTAAACTGCTACTTTGGATAATAAAATTAATTATTATCGTTCTTTTGATTTGCTTTCTTATTTTATAACCATTTTACACTCACATATCGCGTTTCCCGCCATTCTGATTTACAGTTCCTTCTTTATTCACATAATTATTAATTATGCTTAACTTTTGGACACCAGTGTACATCAAGTTAGAGAAATGTATTCAAGTCATTGTATTATATACATATTACTCAGATATTATTCACCTCATTTAAACTCTTGGGATGCATTTCAACTAAATTTCTGTCTGCCTTTAACAATCATATCCGAGAAGCTTTAAATTTCACCACTACACTATACGAATGCTAATTAAAATTCAACAGGGAATGTCTGATTATATTTTGCCAAAAGACGAACCAATTTGTCTCCGGTACTGAAAATAACAATATATCTCAATTGTTCTAGGGATTAAGTATTTTAGAATTTATTCTTATAAGATAATTAAATTGCAAAAAGTCTTAACAAGACCAATATATCATATTGGAAACTGTTGAATCTTCGTTAATGTATTATTTTGTTATTATAAGGTATGGTAAAAGGTCTTATAATTAAAGTAATAAATTAAAATATTGGATTCCCAAAGGTGGCCGCAATAGTTGCCTCAAGTTTATTTGGTATGGGGTGTTTATTAAAAATAAGGCGGCGGGAAAAGAATAAAAAGAATATAGTAATTTTATTATCATATTTAATTGAGCGTGGATTTAGTTCGGTCATAAAATTATTTAAAAATAAAAGAAGAAACTCCTACGTAAAAACTGAGCACAAGCTGTAGGTAGGCGTAGGCTGTTATGAGGCGTAGACAGAAATGCACATATACAAAAGATTTGTTTTACTATCATAAAGTAGTCCAGGGGGCAATGAATAATTTATTTCTCAAAAGCAAAAAGATAAAAAAATTATGCTTCAATTCATTGTTAGAAATCTTTGAATAAAAACAATGAGAAAATTGTAATATGTAAATCTTTAAGAATATGTAGTAAATTATTTAAAATACTAAAATTTTAGTAAATCATTGAAAATAACAATGTATCTCAATACTTCTAGGGATTGAGAATATTAGATTTTACTTTTTATAATATAATTAATTTGCTTAAGTCTTAAAAAATAAATGCATCCAATCGGAAATTGTTGAATCTTTGTTAATCTATTATTTTGTTATTTTAAGGTATGCTAAAAATTCTTTGAGCAAATATGATCAAGAAGATAATAAATTAAAACACTGGCTTCCCAAAGGTGGCCGCAATAGGTGCCTCAAGTGCTTTTGGTAGGGGGCGTTTATTGAAATAAGGGGGCGGGGAAAGAATAAAAAGAAGATACAAAATTATTACTATTATATTTAATTGAACTTGGGCTTAGTACGGTCATAAATTTATTAAAAATATAGAAAAAGAAATCTCCTGCATAAAAACTGGTAGGCGTAGGCGGGTGGTAGGCAGTTTTAAGACGTAGATTGGAATGCACATACATAAATGGTTTATCTTTACTACATTTTACTATTTCTTTGCAAAAAAGTATTCCAGTTAGCATTTTAATACGCCAACGCAAAATACACTCATTTCTGTAAATTAAGGATAATGAAATTCAGGCAAAGAAAGAGACAGAAACAAAACAAATTTGACTTATTTGTAAAGTCTATTTATTAAACAAAAGGTAAAGAGCAAAAGATGCTATATGTTTAACATAATTAATAAAAATTGCGATTTTTACTCCCTGGAGCAAATTTCAAAAAAGAACCTATTTACAAAAAACAGTATAACATGGTTAGTATGAAGGTTAATATGGAGTATGTCTCCCGGACGATGCAATACAAGCCTTACAACGCCTAGGCATGCTGAGTATCAAATTATCAATCTGATCTTGGGGAATATTACACCACTCATCAAGCAATGCCCTCCGAAGTTTCCGGTTGACAGGTGGGAGGGGTTGACGGGCTGCAATTCGTCGGCCAAGCATATCCCACACATGCTCTATTGGATTCAAGTCCGGTGAGTATGCTGGCCAATCCATACGGGTGATATCCTCCAATTGAAGGCATTCGTCTACAATGTTTGCAAGGTGAGGACAGGCGTTGTCATCCATAAACAGAAATTCAGCACCCATGGCGCCCCGAAACAAACGTACATGTTGTTCCAGAATGACATCCCGATAGATGTGGCCTGTCATCGTTACACTCTGAACATGCAGGTCAGTTCTGGGACCAAGAATAATTCCTCTCCCCAAACGAGCCATCCTGCACCACCATAACGGTGTCGTTCAATGGTGTTCTCTTGGTGGTAACGGGTACCTGGCGCTCTCCATATGAAAGTCCGGCGAGAATCAGACTGCAAACTAAACCTGGACCCGCCGGAAAACATCACACAAGACCACTGTTGCGGTGTCCACGATGCATGCTCTCTACTCCAGGTTAATCGCAGGCGACAGTGAGTTGCGGTAAGTGGAACACATCTGACAGGCCTACGAGCATATAGACCAATGTGCCCTAAGCGTCTGTACACGGTCTGCCTTGAAACTGTTGTACCGGTAGCTGAAGAGAGCTGACGAGACAGGTTTGATGCTGTGCTCCGTCTGTTTCTTTTGGCAGTAACTGCTAAATACCGGTCCTCATTCGGCGTTGTAACTCGGGGGCGACCTGTGCTGTAACATCTACTCACATTACCATCATCTTGGAATCGTTGCCAAAGCCTGAAGATGACACTCTGGGCGATTCAAAGTTCCTCGGATACTTCCAGCTGGGTACGTCCACATTCCAGTCGTCCGATAATTCTACCACGTAAACAACCATCCAAATGCTTCCTTTGTGCCATAACTATGCGGTTATCGCACTGAAAGGCTTTTAAAGCGCTTGTGAACAATTTTACTTCTTTGCCACCATTCCTTATATACCCCTCTCTTACACTCTGGTCATTGTGACGTACTATCCACGCCATCTGGTGGTTTCCTGTAATTTGCATATTCTACTTCAAATGTGTGTGATAATTCTACAGGTGAAATTTTTATTTTAGAGTTCAATTTCTGTGTGATTCTGAATTATCCTTAATTTATGGACATGAGTGTATTTAATTCATGAATTAAAATCTAAATGTCAGTTTCTTCAGATAAAATTATTTTTCTTATAAATAAAAGATGCATTTGAGATTTTAAACATATATTTAATTCAACAATTCATTCGTCAGTTTTTCGATATATTTTTTTATTTTAATGTAAAATTAAATTATTTTTAAATCAAAATAAGAGTTTTTTAAACAAAATCATTTGTGATAAAACATACTGAATTAAAATAATAAATAGAAGATAGTAATACAGAAGATGAAATCAAAAACACAATTTTATAAAGTAAAATCTGTTAAACATATTTTATCCATGCAACAATTAAAGAGAAAATGGAGCAAAGTTGACTTTCAGGGTCTTTTAATATTTATTAAATCAAACATTTTCTTGTTTACTACTATCCATTAAAAATAATATTTAATTAAGTTTAATAGATAGACAGTGTATGCAACAATAATTTATAATTTAATCACATAATATTTGTTGTTGTTATGGTAGTGCAAATAAAATGGACAAGATACTACTAATAAATACTAAAAAGTACAAGATACTTATATTTCATTGTAACCATGCTTCCTCCTACACACTGGCAATAACGCACCCTGTGATGTTCAGGAGATATGGTCAGTAGGCCTCGAGATCCTCCCCCGATAGAAACTACAGCGCAACCACGCTCTTTCGTTGAGAAACGTTTAGTTTACAGACTCTCACCCAGAGAGGAAATATATTTAAAGCAATCGTGGTTATTATTTGGCCTACAGACTCTCACCCGGGGAGAAAGTATATTTCGCTTATCCAGCTCGTACCTGAGTATCAGGGTTTAGCTTAGAAGTGGAATCTTTCCACGAATTTATATTTATCTGTATTTAAATGTGTTAAATATTGTTTGTCTCTAATTGTATCTGTGAGGTGTTCGTGCTTGTGTCAATAAAGATGTGAAATCTCAAACCTGTGCCTCAAATATCTCAGCTTAACTACACGCAGTTACAATTTGGTTGCTCAACCTGCCCAATATAAATGCCTTGGCTTTTATTGTTATTTTTTTTATGGAAAATGGTAAGGATGTTTGAATGAAAATGAGTTTTGATCTATGAAAAATGGAATATATTAACGAATAATGCCTCTAATTTCCAATAGTTGCATAAAATTTCTTGAATTTGCAAAATTTAAAAAAAATATATAATTTTTTTTTATTTGAGAAGTGAAGACTTTTAATCGAACTGAAATAGGCCTTTTTTTTGTTTTGCTGAATTTTCAATTATAATATATTCATAATTGGTAAATTGAATTACAAAAATTATACCATCATAAAATCATTATTTTTTATATAATATAATTTAAAATATTAATTACTTGTTCTTACATTGCATTTTTGCTCCATTTGCATTGTATAAATTACTCTGAAAACCATAGAGACTAAATCAATGTTTATTCCCAAATGAATTCCTGAAAAATCTCACCTTACTTCAGGTACATATTATTATAAATTGTTTTATCCCACCTGTAACTTGAAAAAACATTTTTAGCAGAGCTTGCAAAGCCTCTTCAGAAAAATTTTAATCAAACCTCCTGAGAAAGCTGGGAAAATTATGACCTCGGAAAAATAATGAAAATTGCGGATGGATATGCATTTTTTTTTTTTTACTATATACGTTAGTAATGATGTTACACTCTCCAAGATTTATGCAGTTGTCAAAAAATAATAAAATTAAAGTATTTTTATTATTTTTTCCCTTTCAGAGGTTCATCTTAATTATCTGATGTTTGATGTAAAAATACTTGTGCTTCAGTATCTACCAGAATAGAGTTCTCTATCTTTAGCGTAAGAAATTGAGATACTTGAATTTTTCTGTTTAATTTATATTAGCATTTTTGGGGTAATAACATAAATCCACACAATATGTTGTGTTTTATTTTGAATGCATAATTTTAATTAAACAACGAAGAAAAATAATTCTGTTTATTTTAATCTAGAATTATTTAAAATTTTATTCCTTAATTTCTATTATAATAATACTTATAAGAAATCCTACTTGCACAAAAAGATTTTAAAAAATTTTTTAAAATAATCTATAATATTTGTTTTAAACAAGTCTGATTAAATCGTAGATTAGGGATAGGTGGAATAATATCATAATTAATTTTATGCAACTTTTGTATTAATTTAATGCAACTTTTTGCAATGCATTTTCATTTTTTAGAGTGATTCTTTAGATATGAATTAATGATTCTATTATGTATTTTAGAATGATAATAAAGATATTAATGATTTCGGATCGAAATATCCGATATTAAAAAATAATAATAGCATAATGACATATTATATAAGATACGGAATATTTTGGAATTTTTTTGAACTCAATTTTAGAGCATATTTCGTATGATTTCTTATTGCAACTATGCTTCCTCCTACGTAGCCCAAGACCGTCTCATGTGACATTCAGGAGAAATGATTAGTAGTCCTCCAGACTCTCACCCACGAAAGAGTGAGCTTTAGTTGAGATACGTTTAGTATTACAGTCTCTCACCCCGATAGGAAATATATTTAAGGCAACCACTCTAAAATAGTTGACCTACAGACTCTCACCCAGAGAGGGAAATACATTTTGCACTTTCTGCGCATAACAGAGTATTGGGTTTTCGGCTTAGAAGTCAAATCCTTCAACGAATCTATAATTATTTGATTTTAAATATATTAAAATTGTTTACCTCTAATTGTATGCGTGTGGTGTTTGCGCGTGAGTAAATAAATCTCTGTGTTTTCTAACCTATGCCTTAAGCGTGTCGACCCAAACACACACAGTTACAATCTGGTTGACCAACATGCACATTACATCACTGCATTTAATGCTATTATTATTTTTTATTATTATTCTCTTTTTTTTTTTTTAAAATTTTTAAAAAAAAATTCTCTTAAAATTTCTTAAAATTTTTCTAAAATTTTCTATTTAAGAAAAAAATTCTAACATATTTACGAACATTGCTTTTATTTCCAATAAGTTGCATAAAATTTCTTGAATTAGAAATTTTTTAAAATACATTATAATTTTTTTTTTATTTAAGAAGTGAAGACTTCAAAAGAAATAGGAAATAGACCGTTCTTGATTTGCTAAACATTAATTATTATAATGTATTCAAAGTTGGTAAATTGAATTACAGTTTAATTGAATTTCAAAAATTATCCCTATCTATAATCACTATTTTTATGTAATAAAATTCAAATTATTATTTGTCTTCACATTGCATTTTTGTTTCATTTACATGGAATAAATTATTCTCAAAACCATACAGACTAAACAAAAACAATGTTTATTCTCTAATGAATTCCTCAAAAAACTCGATTTACTTCAGGTACATATTATTATAAAATGTTTTATCCCACATTCAACCTGTAACTTGAAAAGACATTTTTAGCAGAACTTGCGAAGCCTCTTCAGAAAAATTTTAATCAAACCTCCCTGAGAAAGCTTAATCGGTTGGGAAAATTAAGACCCCAGAAAAATAATAAAAATTGCGGATGGATATGCATTTTTTTACTACATACGTTAGTAATGATGTTACCCTCTCCAAGATTTATGTAGCTGTTACTTTAATTTTATTATTTTTTTATCTTTCAGAGGTTCATCATAATTATCTGATGTTTGATCTAAAAATGCTTGCTTTAGTATCTACCAGAATAAAATTCCCTATCTTTAGCGTAAGAAATTGAGATGCTTGAATTTTGCTGGTTTAATTTATATTAGCATTTTTGGGATAATAACATAAATCCACACAATACGTTCTCTTGTATTTTGAATGCATAATTTTAATTAAACAAAGAGGAAAATTATTTTTATTCATTTTGGTCTAAAAAATTCTTTTAAATTGTATTCCCTATTTTGCCTTTTTACAATACTTAAAGAAATCATTCTAACACAAAGTGATTTAAAAAGAAAACTTGATTTACTTGAAGACTTTAATTAAATTCAACTTATATTAAATGTTTCAATTTTTAGAATGATTCTATAGATATGAATGAATGATTCTATTCAAGTATTCTATAATGAATTTTAGAGTGATTCTATAGATATGAATGAATGATTCTATTCTAAGTATTCTATAATGAATTTTAGAGTGATTCTATAGATATGAATGAATGATTCTATTCTAAGTATTCTATAATGAATTTTAGAGTGATTCTATAGATATGAATGAATGAATTCTAAGTATTCTATTGAATTAAGTATTTTGAATGAATTTCTATAATTCTTAGATATAATTGAATGATTCTATTCTAAGTATTCTATAATGAATTTTAGAGTGATTCTATAGATATAATTGAATGATTCTATTCTAAGTATTCTATAATGAATTTTAGAGTGATTCTATAGATATGAATGAATGATTCTATTCTAAGTATTCTATAATGAATTTTTAGAGTGATTCTATAGATATAATTGAATGATTCTATTCTAAGTATTCTATAATGAATTTTAGAGTGATTCTATAGATATGAATGAATGATTCTATTCTAAGTATTCTATAATGAATTTTAGAGTGATTCTATTATGAATGAATGATTCTATTCTAAGTATTCTATAATGAATTTTAGAGTGATTCTATAGATATAATTGAATGATTCTATTCTAAGTATTCTATAATGAATTTTAGAGTGATTCTATAGATATAATTGAATGATTCTATTCTAAGTATTCTATAATGAATTTTAGAGTGATTCTATAGATATAATGAATGATTCTATTCTAAATTCTATAATGAATTTTAGAGTGATTCTATAGATATAATTGAATGATTCTATTCTAAGTATTCTATAATGAATTTTAGAGTGATTCTATAGATATAATTGAATGATTCTATTCTAATGATTCTATAATGAATTTTAGAGTGATTCTATAGATATGAATGAATGATTCTATTCTAATGATTCTATAATGAGTATTCTATAGATTGAATTTTAGAATTCTATAGATATAATTGAATGATTCTATTCTAAGTATTCTATAATGAATTTTAGAGTGATTCTATAGATATAATTGAATGATTCTATTCTAATGATTCTATAATGAATTTTAGAGTGATTCTATAGATATGAATGAATGATTCTATTCTAATGATTCTATATGATTCTATAGATATGAATGGATGATTCTTATTCTATAATGAATTTTAGAGATTCTATTCTAAGATTCTATAATGAATTTTAGAGTGATTCTAAGATATTCTATTCTAATGATTCTATAATGAATTTTAGAGTGATTCTATAGATATGAATGAATGATTCTATTAATGATTCTATAATGAGTGATTCTATAGATATGAATGAATGATTCTATTCTAAGTATTCTATAATGAATTTTAGAGTGATTCTATAGATATGATTGAATGATTCTATTCTAAGTATTCTACAATGAATTTTTAGAGTTATTCTATAGATATGAATGAATGATTCTATTATGAATTGAGTGATTCCATAGATATAGTTAAGGATTGTATTCTAAGGATTCTACAATTAATTTTAGTGTGATTCTACAGATATGAATTAATAATTCTTTTCTAATGATTCTATAAAGAATTTTAGTGTGATTCTATAGATATGAATGAATGACTCTGTTCTAATGATTCTATTATGAATTTTAGAATCATACTAAAGTTTTTAAAATGGTTTTAGAAGGAGCGTAAGTTTTAGAGTATATTTAAAAATATTACAGATATATTTTTTTGTAAGATTATAAATTAATAGATTAAGACAGTACTAGCAAGGCAATATTTGAAAGAACTCTCTATCTTAATATTTGTCAACAATTTGTTTAGTTATAATATTGATCCATTTAAATTTAATATGTTTTATTTAGCTCTGTGAAAGAAATGTTGCTGAAAAAGTATATGTGCTAATTATAATTGTAACAGACAATTTTTTGTAAGAAGTATTACCAATTTGACGTCAGTTTCGAACAATATTTTCTCTAACAAAATTCTCGCAGAAAGGAACCTTTGAATTGTGTCTAACCATTGAATCAAAATTCATTTGTCAACACTTTTTAAGATAGCGTCAAATTTGAAAACAATTCTGAATTATATTTTGCTAACACTTAGAACATTTATGAAAGGATTTCAAATTCTATGTTTCTAATATAAGTTTTAAATAAATCTAGATATTAAATATAGATTCCCTCCTGATACTAAAAAATCTTACATCTTATAACATCAGCCAATCGGACGCTTTATCATATGAAAATTATATATATATATATTAATGTAATGTGTATGTTGGAACACTAGCATAAATATACACATGGTGACGCACAAATCATACATATACCCTTTTAAAGTTAAGACTGAATAATTAAAATGTACATAATATTATATTGTGCAATATTCATATGCTGTATATTTTAATGAATATTTTCAATAATGGAACTGAAACATTTTAAAAGCATTTATTTATTATTTCGAAAAACAATGACTAATTAACATCAAACTAACCAAATTCATTCAATCCAATATTTGTCAACGTCATAAACAGAAATATCCCAATTAGATTCTTTCTCTTAAAAATGCTAATTCAGCTCAAATCTAATAACCCCTACTACCAAACAACAGTTATTCTTCCCGGCTTCCAATACCGGTATATTTCACAAAGAATTATACAGATAATTAGTGGAATATTTGTTTTACGACTCTCCTGGAATAGCTTTTGTCTGTGGGAGACTGTAGCCATTCCACTTTACGACCACCAACTCCTGAGTAAAGTTCTTCTCTTTAAAGAGACCAACTCTGTGAAATGCATCTCAATTTAATTAAGTCCCATGCCCGCATAACCTATCTTAATTAAAAGTTTTATTTTAAGTCATGGTAATAGAAATTAGTGTTGTTCTTTTGTTTATTCTTGGACCGTTAAAGAGGATAGTTTTTAATAGGGAGATTATTTTGTATAGAAGATTGAGTAATAAAACATTCAATTTTTTTCTTGAATTTAGGTATTTTATCTGGAAGGGAGGATAATTATTGATGGTATGTTGTAATGTGTTAATTGAAAATATTTCTATCATCTATTTTCATTGATTGTTAGCTTTAATAGTCTAAATCACAGACATTTTAATTTACGTTTGAGATCTACTTTATACATAAACAATTACAACCACTCTTACGTAAAGAGCTGATATACAGGTCTGATGTATAGTATGTGGGGTAGAGATTTGATTTCATACATTATCAAATTATATCGATTCAAAAGATGCAGATAGGTAAGCTACCAGACTATACAGATGATAAATCCATTCAGTATACACAGCCAATATATCTGTCCAGTATATACAGAGGATAAATCCATCTAGTCTCCACAGACGATATATTGTCAACATTATACAAGTGACAAAATCGTTCACTTTATGCATGTGATAAATCTGTCCACTTTATACAGCATTACAAAGAAATCAGTCGGCTTTACGCGACGACAAATATTTTTACTATGCTAGCGAAGCCAAGAAATCCTACAGTTGAGCTTGAAGAAAATAGAGAAACATTCTAAGATAATACTTGTATGATACCATAGTGGGAATTTCAACACAAATTATGAGAGCAAAAATCTGGATGCAGAATATCAGTCTTCTGCACCTCCAAGTTCAACCTGAAACCATTAAATCTGATACACATCTGCTGTTAAGGTTAAGTTACCTTTAGGAGAGGTTAAATTGTTTAAATGGTTTAAATTACCTTTGGTGAGATTAAATTACCTTTAGTCACATGGTTCTAGAGAACAACAAATCTTTTTTGCATAACGATTTGGCTTATTGTTCAGTGGTATTACATACTAGCGAATAAGTAAAAGGTTGAGAGTCCACATCGTGCGATTACTTTCACCCCAGTTAACAATGCAACTTTATAAAACGAGAAGACTCAGTGAAAAATTGTGAAATAATTGACATCGATAACGACACTATTTTGTAAGAATTTCTTGGATACTGTCCTCTAAGTTTCCCAAATGAGAGACTGTTATTTTAATCTTTTTTTCAGGGACATTTCCTTAGTTTCCTCAGAAAACTCTGCTTTTCCCTTTACTTTGTAGAATGAGTAAGAGTGTAATAAGTTTTTGTAGTCAGAATGTTTCATTATCTTAATTAATGTTATCCTTCAGAAGAATCAAGTGCGCAAAGGTCATGTGTCAAACAATGCAGATGTTTGGCAAAGTCAGTGGTACACAGGATGTACCTTTGAGGGGAGAAAGGCTGTTATACTGCAGAAACATTTGCCCCTATAATTTGGGTTGAAATTCCCGCTGTGGTATCATCCAAGTAGTATCTTGGAAAAAGTTCCCATATTTCTTCAAGGTCAAGGAAATTATTGTTTAAAAATAGTTTACGTTGGTATAGACTGGTTGAATTTATCGCCTGTATAAAGTGGATGGATTTATCGGTTTTATAGACTGGACGGAGTTTATCTCTTTTACAGACTGGACATAAGTTATCCCCGCATAAATACCTATCTTAAAACACCTTATTCAAAATCGTGTTATAATGGCAGGAATAGCATACAAGAAAATATGGTTTAATTTCGCTGGTGGCATATATTATAGTCACTTCTTTGAAGAAATTTATAGGTGTAGCAGAAATTGTGTCAGTGATTCGCATCAATACACAAATTCCTTGGTTGATGTTTTTCATTTTTTTTATCTAATTAGTTCGGCAAATATGACAAATAGTCAGCACAAAAACAATAAATTCTTTTGTCGATAGAAGTCAACACAAAAAAAAATAATATTCCAAGATGAAATTAAAATAACATCAGTTTATGGGTCATGCGCTTAGAATAAAATTTAACACACAATGGAAAGAGAAAAAATAAATTACAAAATTTATATAAAATTATTTATAAATTATTTAAACTAAATTATAAAATTTATTAATTCTGAGACTCATAAACATTGATTCAAATTTATTTACAACTACGTGAAATTCCATTCTTTGAAGAAATTGAACTGATAAAATAAGAATGTATTCCATAAACTTTACGAAACTACTTGAAAAATGCTGAATGTGAAAAAGTTCTTTGAAATGCTTTCGTCATTAGTTTCTATTCATGTTTCGATATTTCCTGTGGCGGAACGAATGGTACAATGCCTTCGTGGTTTTAGAAAGAAAATACCACGTTTCGTTTTTTGTGCTGAAAGATCATTAGCATAAGTATTCGAAGTGAACATCTTTGAATGAGATGCCAAGACTCGGCACATAAATTCATTGATCAAAACTCTAAATCAAGAGGCAAATCGATTTTGCTTGCAAAGAGAAATACAAGATTATATTTAGAATCTTTTTCTTCCTTTTTCTCTATCTTTCTCTTTTTCCTTTTTTGAAGTTGTTTTCGTCTAAAGTTCTAAAAAAAAAATGAAAGATTTGCTTTTAAATGGGTATATATAAAATTATTGGCTGAATACTGAAAATTAAAACATTTTATATTTTTTAAAAAGTATTGACTTGGAATTTAATGGCAAAAGGGAAGCAAATATGAATTATTGATTAATTTATTATCATAAAAAAGTACGAAATCCCAAGTAAAAATAATTCGATGAAATTTTAATGATTTCAATTGATTAACGCTGATAGTTTAGTTTTACTATCAGTACGCTATATTATTGATGGAGTTTAATTGTTAGAACTATTTCATAATAAATGAAAAAAATTTATAATAGTTCCTGTTAAAACATTTAATTTAATTTAACATTAAGGTTTTTATTTTTCTGTCATTTTTTATATTGTTTAAACATTGAATACATTTTTTGTTACCATATATAAAGATTCAATCAGCACAGAATTGTTATAAATGAAAGTATAAGAAGTTTTAAAAAAAAAAGTTTCTAGTGTTTGCTTATTTATTTATTTTTTTTAAAAGCTTTATTACATGAAAATTAAGATACAATAAATGTAACGGAGTTGTCATTTTATTTACATTGAATATTTCAATATTAAAATGAAATGTTTTATTTTATTTTATTTTTATTCTCAATTTTTATTTTATTTATTATTACTTTTTATTTCAGTAATTAAATTTTTTTTTGCTTGCTTACTGATCTAAATCACGATGCTTGAAATGAAATCAAAGTTTTTCATTTTTTTTATTTGTTTTGTTGGATAACTAAAAATTCACAGTTTTACTATTTTGTTTACAAAATTTCAGTAGTTTAGAATAAAAAGTTCACATGTCTTTTGAGGTTTCTTCAATTTGCATTTATTCCACTGAAAAATAATGTTTTATTCTATTTGTAGCATTTATTGCGTTCCTGGTTGCTTGTGGTGTTATGAATCAATCGAATACGAGGCTCAACATAAAAAACAAGTATTATATAAAAAAAAAAATTAAGTCAATTCCTGCTTTTTTTCACTATATTGCAAAAAGTCCTTTATAAATAATCGTCATTCATTTTTTTAAGTTTATCTGGCGCCATCTATTGGTAGATATATGCAACTTAAATCTAAAAAAAAATAAAATTAATTAAATTTAATTATTGAATTAACATTTAAAAAAACAGTATTAACATTTAGTGTCATCCACTACAAGTTTAAAAAAAAAATGTATTTGAACTTGATTGGATGAATAAAAAGTATTTTATTAAAGATTGAAAATTTGAACAAGATATATATAGGGAGAGAGTGAGCTAATAGAAGGAATTGAATGATTAAAAAACTTAAATGTGTCCAATCTAAATATTTTTTTTCTAAATATCAAGGTTTACTAACATTTAAGGTAAAAATTCTTTCTCGAATTATTCCCTTGTCTACCCAACTGGCACGTCCTTGCTGTGTGGGTGGGAGAAAAAGGGAGGGGAGAAATGAGCCTTGCCCTAATCAGAATTTCTACATTGAAATTTCGAGAAAACGGCATACACTACAGAGGGTCTCTAGAGGAACATACCCAGCAAAGATCTTGCATATACTTCTTTCGTTAATATTTAGATTACCTGGAGGGAATTTACAGGGTTTTCTCCCATACAGCACACAAATGTGGGGCAGTTAACCACTGAATGTCCGAAAAGAATACAATGTCTTCTTATCACCCACCTGCGGATTGTTCAGGACACATATAAGAGGAACAGGAGGAGTAGCAAAAAAAAGAAGAAAATTCACAGCAACATTCTTACGGGAGAGCATGCCATAATTTGAATACTTGTAATTCTGGCTTCTTAAAGTAAATATATAATATGTCGAATTCAAAAGAAATTCGGTGAATAAACATAAATGTGCCTTCTACAAATATTTTTTTTTTAAAACTATTAGGCTAGTTACGGTAAAAAAATTCAAACAATGTTTTGGGCTAGAGCAAACCTATTCAAATTCACTACTGAGAAAAAATATCTAAATTGCTCTAATTATCAATACTCCTTAAATGATCTCCAAATGAATCTTAAATTTTCAATTTAAATCATATGTGATTCATGTAATCAAAATATAATTTACTAACCAAGATTTACTTATACCATAAGCATAATATTGATTAACAATTGAATGTCTGAAAAGAGAATCTTCAAACATGAATATTTCCTTTTAAATGCCATCTGAAATATACATCAAGTTAGAGAAATGTATTCAAGTCATTGTATTATATACATATTACTCAGATATTATTCACCTCATTTAAACTCTGGGGATGCATTTCAGCTGCATTTCTGTCTGCATTTAACAATCATATCCGAGAAGCTTTAAATTTCTCCGCGACACTGTACGAATGCTAATTAAAATTCAACACGGAATGTCTGATTACATTTTAACAAATGACGGAAATATATCTGCAGTACTGAAAATAACAATATATTTCTATTCTTCTAGGGATTGAAAATTTTAGACATTACTTTTTTATAAAATGATTAAATTGCTAAAGTCTTTACAAAAAGAAATGCATCATATTGAAATTGTTGAATCTTTTGTTACTGTATTACTTTGTTGTTTTAAGGTGTGTTAAGAGATCTTTGAGCAAATATTATGAAGAAGATAATTAATTAAAACACTGGCTTCCCAAAGGTGGCCGCAATACTTGCCTCGAAGGCATTTGGTAAGGGGTGGGGGAGGGGAGGTTATTGAAAATAAGGGGGCGGGAAAAGAATTAAAAAAATATAATAATAATTTTTTATCATATTTAATTGAACGTGGGTTTAGTTCGGTCACAAAATTGTTAAAAAAATAGGGAAAAAAACCCTTAATAAAAACAGAGCACAAAATGTAGGTAGGCGTAGGTGGTTTTAAGGCGTATATAGAAGTGAACACACATAAAAGATTTGTTTCACTATATATGAGAGAAGTATTCCAGGGGGTGATGAATAAATTATTTTCTCAAAATCAAGCTGTAAGCAAATTATTCTTCAACTCAGTGTCGGGAACCATTGAATTAAAACAATAAGAAAATTTTAATATTCTATGAATTAACCATTTTTGCATTGTACAAGCCTAGCAAATATATATTTTTTCCCAATTGCAAATCCTTAAGAATATGCTTTTTAGTATATGATTTAAAATTTAAGGATTGTTATTTTAAACATATCCCAATAGAAAATATAGCAAAACGAACAATACTGTATCGTATTGGAAACTGTTGAATCTTTTGTTAGTATATTATTTTGTTGCTTTTAAGGTATATTAAAAGGTATTTGAGCCAATATGATCAAGAAGATAATCAATTAAAGCACAGGCTTCCGGAAGGTGACCACAACAGTTGCCTCGAGCGCATTTGGTAGGGAGGCGTTTATTGAAAATAAGGGGGCGGGGAAAGAATAAAAGGAAGATAATAATTTTATTTGTTTATTATATTTAATTGAGCGTGGGTTTAGTACGAACGCAAATTTATTAAAAAAATAGAAAAAAAAAATCTCCTATGTGTAAACTGAGCTTAAGATGTAGGTAGGCGTAGGTAGTTGGTAGGCTGTTTTAAAACGTAGATGCATAATGCACACATTTGTTTTACAACAAGAAGTATTCCACTGGGTGATGAATAATTTATTTTCACAAAATCAAGTAGTAGAAAAAATTATGCTTCAACTCGGTGTTAGGGAATCATTAAATTAAAACAATAAGAAAATTTCAATGTTCCATGAATTAACTATTTTTGTATTGTTCATGCCAAGAGCACATTTTTTCTCAATAGTAAACCCTTAAGAATATGTCTTTAGTACATAATTTAAAATAGAACGACTGTTATTTCAAATATATCCCAATAGAAAGTATAGCAAAACAAATACTAAAGAATTTCACCATTATATCTGATGTTTGAAAGAAAATATCAAAATCATTCAGTTTTAAAGGAAAGAAAAGGTCAGACTAGTATGCAATTTAAACGAAAATATCATCATAATGCATCTTTATTTCTGGCTCAGCAACTACGTTAGCATTTGAATACGCCAACACAAAATATTTAATTCATGAATTAAAATCTAAATTTCAGTTTTTTCAGATAAAATTATTTTTGCTACAAATGAGCGATGTATTTTAAATCTTAAACATTTATATCCTAATTCATTAATTCATTCGTCAGTTTTTCCGATATTTCTTATTTTATAGTAAAATTAAATTATTTTTATCGAAAAGTAAGACTTTTTAGACAAAGTCAATTGCGAGAAAATCACAGGCAATTAAAATAAAAAAGAAGAGGAATGCAAATTATTTTATACCTTAAATATATAGAAAATGAAATCAAATGAATTATTTCATAAAATAAATCTAATTAACATATTTTATCTAACGCAATAATTAAAGTGAAAACGGAAAAAAGTTGAATTTCAATGTCTTTTAATATTTACATAAAACTAATATTTTTTTCTCACCATTATCTATAATGAGTAAAATTTATTAATTAAGTTTTATAGATAAATAGTATTATAAACATCAGGCACAAAACGATGGCGTTCAATTTGTAATTTATCAGAAGAAAATTACCTGAAATTTATTAGAGACTCATCGAATTGCACAAACTGTCTTTTTCTATACATATAGCCATTGCCATGAGTTGGGAAATTTAACTCTGTATATAAATGAATATTTTCTTGTGGAAAATGATAAATATGCAGTTAATCAAGAATTACGATCGTTGGACATATGTGAAGTTTATTCATTTCGGATTTCACTCAACGTTTGTGACAGCTATTAACAAATAACATGGTTGCAAAGTATTTAGCCATCATGCATGTTTAAGAATAATACAATAACAGTTATCCCAGAACTAATGCTTCAAAATCCTCAGATTTGCATTAAATCTTTAATCTGCTATTTATTATGTGTTTGAAAGCTGTTAAACGAGTGCAACATTAAATATTTAAATAAATCTAACTGATAAAATGTTATCAAAAGATGTGTTCAGATTATTTTAGTTCAAAATATATAGGATAATATTATGATTAACTAATTATGTCACAAGTTTCTTATTACAGAGAAAATTAATATTACAGAAATAATGAAAATGAGGAATTTCTTATTACTGATTGAAAGTGTTCATGCTTTATGTATGCCATAAAAATATAGGGATCGCCCATGATCAGGTGTCATGGACGATAGGATATATAGGGACCGTCCATGATGAACGTGTTAAAGGAATTTTGAAATAATTTTTATTTAGAATACAATATGGCTCTTAATTCTAATCGAATTATTATACAATGCAAGTTTTCGTGTTAAACTGAATGAAATAAAATACTGAAGTCAACATTATTAAAATATTAATGTTATTTTAATATATTATTATATAAACAATAAAAATAATAACTTTACTACAAAATATTATAGCTCAGATGAATAAGTATTTTAAAATTTTTATTGTAATTATAAACTTAGTTAAAATATTTCTACCCATTTTCAATAACACTGCATTAAATCATGCGTTATATTGTGTTGTTGTTGTATCCCCAGAGAAGCAGAGAAGAGGGTCAGCTTCTATTTTTGATGGAGCACCTTGTAGGTAGAAGTATGACTTTTTTGCTTAGTGTTGCTGAAGAAGGAGGGCGGTGCCTTTCGGGATCACTTTAAGGGGGGGGGGAACTACATGTACTTGCGTATCTCATGGGAGAAAACATGGATAACCCCAACAGGTAGTCCGACTCACGAGGCAAGATGCTGAACATTACAGCTGAACGTCACAATCTTATTTTTTGAAACAGTATTTACAACAACAAAGTCCCAGTGTATTCAACTTCCGCCCTAATGTTCACCAGCGGGGCACACTGCCCCTGAGCCACAAATCAAACATAAATATATTTATATACCTTTAAAAATTTAGATTATTAACTTCATGTTAATCATGATCAATCTTCATAATAATCAATGCATTCTGCCATAAATAACTCTTTCTTTTGACAAATTATGGTTTAGCTCAATCCAACACTTTTGTGAGTTCTTTTCTGTGCTCTTTTGAATGACTGTGCTTATGTTATTTTATTCAGTTAAAAAAAAAGGGAAAGGGCTATTCAAAAATACTGATATATATGTATATATATATTCATTATTTAATATAGTAATTAGTGAAGAATAGAGAAACTATTCGTGATTTAAAGTGATTACGACTAACAGAAAATTAAGACACATTTTTCAGATTAAGATTGAATAGTTAATATGTAACGAATACGAATATTATACCGTGCAATATTCAAATGTTGTATATTTTAATGACAATTTTCAATCTTGAAACAAACATTTTAAAAGCATTTTGTATTTTATTTTTAAGAAACAATCATTAATTAACATCCGATTAATCAAATTTATTCAATCAATTTTTCTTAAACCAATATTTGTCATAATTATCATTAACAGAACTATCCCAATTAGATTATTTCTCTTAAACATGCTAGAATTCTGCTGAAATCTAATAAACCCTACTACCAAAACAACAGTTATTTTCCCGGCTTCCAATAACGGCATATTTCACAAAGAAATGTACAGATAATTAATGGAATACCTGGTTTTACGAAGCTCCCCAATAGCTTTTGTCAATGGGTGACTGTTGCAAGAGAAGAAGCCATTCCACTTTACGACCACAGACTCCTGAGTGAAATTCTTCTCTTTTAAAGAGACCGGCGCTGTGAAATGCTCTCAATTTAATTAGGTCCCATGAACGCATAGACTATTAATTAAAAGTTTTATTTTAAGTCATGGTAATAGAAAGTGTTGTTGTCCTTTTGTTTATTCTTGGACCTTCAACAAGAATAGTTTTTATTAGGCAGATTATTCTGTATAGAAGATTGAGTAATAAAACATACAATTTTTTTTTTTCTTGATTGACTATTTTAGCTGCAAGGAAGAGTATTATTGATGATATGTTGGAATAAATTAATTGTAAATATTGATGTCATTTATTTTTCATTGATTGTTAACTTCAATTGTCTAAAACAGAGACATTTTTATTTGCTTTTCATTTTTGTGCTTCTCTCTAAAGTGCTCTTTTAAATTAGTGCTCTAGTAATTATTTAAATGCTGTTTTAAAAGACTGCGACTTGAAAGTTATTTTATTCGGTTTAAAAGAAAGGGAATGGGCTATTAAAAAAATGAAATATATATATATATATACAGTATATACATATATTCTTTTTAAGCATATGCATTAGTATATATATTGTAATAATTTTAAATCATAGTAGTCTCACACTATTTCGCTAATTATTTGATATAAAATATTGAATATTTTTTTTTGTTCTAATGCTGCTATCAAACACTTAGCAAGTTGTCCTGGATGCCTTAAGGCAAATGCTGCACCGACGTTACTCACTTAACACTACCCAGGAAGTGCGTGTAGCTTGAAGATAGCTACGTAAGCGGAGTAACAATACTCCAAATAATGAATATTTATATATATATAAAATAATTAATGAAATATAGTGAGACTATTCGTGACTTAAAGTGATTATTATTATTTGAAAGTGAAGATACACTTTTAAGCTTTGACCGAATAATGAATACTCGGAAAATTAATATGTGACGAAAAAAATTAATATTTGACGGATTATTAATATCCTGCAATATTCAAATATTATATATTTCAATGAAAATTTTCAATAATAGAACCGAAGCCTTTTAAAAGTATTCTTTATTTTATTTTACGAAACAATCAATAATTAACATCAAACTAATCAAATTTATTCAATGAAGTTCTCTTAATCCAATATTTGTCATCGTCATAAACAGAAATCGTCCAATTAGATTCTTTCTCTTAAAATGCTAATTCTTCTTAAATCTAATAACCCCTACTACCATAACAGCAGTTATTCTTTCTGGCTTCCAATACCGCCATATTTCACATAGAGTTGTACAGATAATTAGTGGAATACTTGTTTTACAACGCCTCTCGAATAGCTTTTGTCTGTGGGAGACTGTTGCAAGAGAAGAAGCCATTCCTCTTTATGACCACCGACTCCTGAGTGAAATTCTTCTCTTTTAAAGAGACCAGCGCTGTGAAATGCGTCTCATTTTAATTAAGTCCCATGCGCGCATAGCCTGTCTTAATTAAAAGTTTTATTTTAAGTCATGGTAATAGAAAGTAGGGTTGTTCTTTTGTTGGTTCTTGGACCTTTAACGAGAATAGTTTTTAGTAGTGAGATTATTCTGAATAGGACATTGAGTAATAAAATAATATTGTTAGCTTCAAATGAAGAATCAGGGAAATTTTTATCTGCATTTGTGATCTGCTTTATAGATAAAAAAATTGCAGTCTATCTTACGTAACGAGCTGATATAAAGGTCTGATGGACAATATGTTGTGTTGAGGGATTTTGATCCAAAACATTTTGATCAAAAAACCGCAGTTATATCGAATGAAAAAAGTTACCTACAAGTAGCGAATAAAAAAGGTGCCGGCATGTCAGTTGCCGGACTATTACTACTACTACTACACCACACCACATCACTGTGCCTAGAGCTGAGTTGCCCCTATACAGTTTGGGAATGATGCGGGTGAAAGGAAAGGACGCACGATGGAGGCGGAAAAGTTTTGCATAATTCACTTTTGGAGGTACAGAAGCTGAACAATGGGGAAAATTCATACAAGAACAGAACTAAATGTCAAAAATTTAAAAAAAATTTGAAAAAGGAGGAATATGAAATGCGAAAAATATAAAAAACGTTAGGTAAGAGATTTTAGAGAAAAAAAAATTAAAAGCAATATGTTACAATAAACACTACATAGGAGATTATACAAATTAGAGAGCTGAAGGAATATTCATCAAATCAATTATTATAGAATTTAGAAAATCTTAATAGCTAATAAATAAATCGACGGTAGGAGCAGTTGCTGCAAAATTATGAACAAAGGTAATAAGAAAAAAAAAAAGGCAGGAGATATTACATAAGAGATAAATATGCTAGGTATATAACTAGAAAAATGGTATTCACATAAAAAAATTTTTGATTTTGCAATTTGAAGTCTAATAATGAAAAAGAAAACGAATTGTTTCAAATTTAGTGTGCCCTAGAAATATGCTGATGGACCCACTTAAATTATATACATTATAATACAAAATTTCCTTTGATACATACACAAGCATGAATCGTTTTGTAAAACAAATTACTTAAATATGCAAACATAGTACGGTAATGTTACCTTAAATATATACACAAGCAAAGATTATTTTATAAAGTTAATTACTTTACATGATTCACAATAATAAATTATTTTAACAGCGAATTACCTTAATATTCTAACACAGTATATGCAAACACTTAGATTATTTAAAAGTAAAATTACTTAAAATATAAACGCAAAAAAATATATATATATATATATATATATATATATATATACACACACTTAAATCTTTGTGAGATGCAAAACTATAAGTATATACACATGATGAGTAAACACATGTCAATTGTTTTATAAAGCAGGATTACTCTGTTTATAAATGCACACACACGCACAGAGTAATAAAATATATATACGTAGAAAAAAGGAAGTATGTTACTAAATATTGTTTAAAAATTTGTGTACAAAATATTGTTTGACACTTAGTCCGGGATAAGTAAATTTGATTTTCACAAATAAAGTTTATCATGCTTCGGATTTTTGAGTCGAGACCCTTTGCATTTTAAGATGTTAATCTTCCATTGAATAGTATTCTCTTCTGAAGGTTTCTTCATATGCCATGATAAAGTAAGTGGGCAGGAGGTAGCATAGTGAAGAGGATTACCCACATCTCCACAAGAACAATGGCTTGCGTCCCTCAGATGAAATCGTTGTAGGTAAGAGGGAAAATGGACCATGCCCTGTTAAAACATGGTTTCCTCTCTTGTCCATCCAGCAGAATATGTCGACACTTTTTTAATAATTTCATAAATAGGTCGACCCGTTAATCCTTCATCCCACTGTTTTGCCAGCTGCCGGACTATACCGGCAAAAAGTCCATCCAGTATATACAGACGATAAATCCGTCTAGAGTCTATAGATGATAAATGTGACAGCAGTAAATTCGGCCTCTTTACGCAGACGTTACTATCAAGAAATATGTTTCTCTATAGCGAAAACTGTTTCAGCCAAGAAACTTCCGCAACAGTAACTTCTACCGTTGAGCCTGCAGAAGCCGGGGAAAATATTCCAAGCCATTACTTGGTTGATAATATAGCAGGAATTTCAACCCAAATTGTGAGAACAAAATCTGGGTGCAGATTAGCAGTCTTCCTCACCTCCAAGTGAAATCTTTAATCTTTTCCTGTTATCCAGAAACTAGTGACAAAATTTCATTTGTCACAACAGCAGCAGATATGTGGCAGATTCAATGATACCCGGATGTACTTGAGGAGAGGAAGGCTGCTACTCTGCACCCACATTTAGCTCTCATAATTTGTTTTGAAATTGCCGCTATGTTAGCATCTAAGAAGTATCTTGAAAAACATTTTCCATTACTTCTCCAAGGTTAAAGGACGAATTTATTGTTTATATAAAGTGAACGGATTTATCCTATATAAATACCTTCTTAAAACACCCTGTTCATAATCTTGTAGTAGTGGCTTGAATATACACAAGATAATTCGGTTAGTTCTACAGTCACTTCTTTGGAAAACTTATAGGTGCAATAGAGTTAGACCAGAGTTTGACATCAACAAACAAATTGCTTGGTTGATGTGCTTTTCTGTTTTTTTATCCAATGTGTTCATTAAAAACGGAAGTCAGCCTACAAAACAAAAAACGTCAGTAGGCAAAAGTTCACACAATCAAAAGAATATTCCAAAATGAAATTTTAATAACTGATCAGTTTATGGGTCATATGCTTAGAATAAAATTTAAAACAATACTGAAAGAAAAAACAGATCATAAAATTTATATAAAAATAAATTATAAATTATTTAAATTAAATCATAAAATTTGTTAATTCTGAAACTTATAAGCACTGATTGAAATGTGTTTACAATTGTGTGAAATTTCTTCATTAAAGAAATTGAACTGATAAAATAAGAATATATTCCATCAACTTTACGAAAACTACTTGAAAAATGCTGAATCTGAAAAAGTTCTTTGAAATGCTTTCGTCATTAGTTTCTATTCATATTTCGATATTTCCTGTGGCGGGGGGAATCGAACAATGCATTCATGGTTTTAGACAGAAAATACTACATTTCGTTTTTGTGCTGAAAGATCATTAACGTAAGTATTCGAAGTGAACATCTTTGAATGAGATGCCAAGACTCGACACATAAATTCATTGATCAAAAACCCTAAATCAAGAAGAGGCAAATCGATTTTGCTTGCAAAAAAAAATACCAGATTATATTTAGAATCTTTTCTTTCTCTCTCTCCTTCTCACTTTCCTTTTTTTTTTTAAGTTTTCTTTTGGAAAAATTGAAAAGATCTGCTTCTATATAGATATACATAAAAATTACTTCATAAATACTCAAAAATCAAATCATTTTATATATTATAAAAGAATAGACTTATTTAATAGTAAAATTTAAGCAAACAAACTACTGGCTAATTAATTATAAAAAATTTAGGAAATACGAAATGAAAATTAATTAATTTGTTATTATTAATGAATTGTTATTATTTTAATTAAATAGCACAGATAGTGTAGTATTATGATCAGTGTGTTATATTTTGATGCAAGTTTAATAGATTATAAATTAAACAAGTTTAATAGATATAAATTTCTATCATTTATCATGAAGTAGTTCTAAGTTTAATGTTTTTTTGTTACCATTTATAATGATGCAATCGGCTTGGAATTGTTATAATTCGGAACATAACAATTTAAAAAAAATATTTCCTATGTTGAATGTATGATTTGAAATTTTTATTACACAAAAATATGTAAGATATAATTGCAGTAACGAAGTTTTTAGTTCATTTACATTAAAAATTTCAATGAAATGAAATGATTTTTTTAATTTTATTTTAAGCTTTCAATTTTTTATTTTCAGTAATTAAAATGGTTTGATTTGCTTACTGTTTATTATTTTTTGGCTTACTTGTTTCGTTGAATAACTAAAAATTTACTGTTTAACTATTTTGCTTACAAAAGAGAGCGTCAGTTTAGAATAATTTACATACAGGTTTTCAACAATCTGCATTTATCTCTATAAGTCCTTCTGAAAAGTAATGTCTTAACATATTTGTACTTGAATTGGTTGCTTCTGGTGGTATACATCAGTCGAGAACGAGGCCCTCAAGAAAAATGACTAAAAATCGGTTAGAAAAAGAAATAAATATATGTTTATTGATTTAACAATTTTGTATTTTTTTTTTTTTTTTTTTTGCATTTATTATGCAAAAACTTTCTTAGAACTATGAATAACGACGAATACCTAAAGCAATGAATTTGAGTGAAAATGTAGAAATAATCTTCAATGACGCAACAACACCATGGGTCGGTCAAGGCCTTCTGTCTACCAGCAGATTCCAAAAGATGAATTGCTTTTCTTTTACGGGGCAGGGTAGTCGGCCTTACGCTCTACTGTCATATTAGACTGGGACCTGCGTGTTAAGATTGATTCCGAGCCACTGCAGACATCCATAGCACCGCTGGACTCGAGACTGAAACCTGTGGCACCAATAGTGCTTGGTGCCACAGGTGTCACTCGACCCATCAGCCCCAAAGATAATCTAAATCATGAAACTACACTAATTAGGCATGAAATTGAAAAAAATGGTTTAAATGTCAATGGTTTTAAAATGATTTGAAAAAAAAAACTCATATCTATTTGCATGTTTTCTTATATTTTTATTTATTAATCCTGTTTAATATCAGTAGTTTTTTTTTTTATTATCCAAAAATGAGATATGAGTATACTTGGGATAATCTGCTATTGGATTAGTGTAATAAAGATACTTGTTTCAGTAAAACTCTAGTAATTGTAATCTAGTAACTCACAATAGAATCTCCTACTTTGCATTGCAACATCCAAAGATGGAATCCGTTGCAGAAAGAGGATTGGAAAATCGTTTCTCTATATTGTTTATAGAGATGACTGCTTGCGCAATAGAGTCCAGGTCGAATGCTTCAAGGTATGTTTCAATATGTACAGTTTTATTTAAATTGATTTATAATAATTTGGGATTAATTAATCCTTTTCATAGTATCGAACAAACATAGTAAATCTCAACATAATTTTATATTGAAATTAACCTACGCGTCAATTCTCGTCAGGCGTTCAATACAAAACTAAACTCCACCTGGATCAAAGTCTACATCTATCGAATTATTTCATTATTAATCCCAATGCCACGTCCATGTTGTGTGGGTGGGAAAGAAAGTGAAAAAAATGAGCTTTTCATTAAACACCTTTTCTGCATCGAAACTTCTAGAAAAGGGAACACATTACAGATGATGAAGGTTGGGACATCTCGCACATGCGTCTCGCGTCAATATTTAAATTGACTGATGGGATTTTTCCGGGTTCTCTCCCATGGTACCCACAAATGTGGAGCAGTTATCCCTAAAAGTTCTACATTAAAACAATGTCCTCTTATCACCCGACTGTGGACTGTTCACAACACATAAGAGGAACAGGAGGACTAGCGAAAAAAAAAAAAAGAAAAAATTTAACACTATTCATTTCAATTCTACGTGCAAGAATTCCTTAATTTGTATTCCTTGTTTGCTATAGTTTTTTTTCTAATGCAGCTGGCAAATAGACCGTGATCTTTCGAAATAAGGGCTGCGCCGATGTTACTCAACTTTGCATTACCCAGTGGGAACGTGTAACTTGATGGTAAGCCACGGAGTAACAATGCCCCGCAGCGTTCTACGATCCTATTAGGACCGGGACCTACGGCTTAAAGTGGATTCCGAACCACTACAACACCCATGGGCAAAGACGAGATTTGAACCCGGTACCTGTGGTACCGAAAGCCAGAGCGCTAGCCATTCGGGCCATCAGGCCCCTGTTTGTTATAGTAAATATATAATATGTCAAATTCAGAGGAGATGTGAACATAAGTGTGATCCCTCTAAATATTTTTAAAAGGGATTTATTATCTTATTTAGGGTTAAAAAAAAATTCAAACATGATTTAGCCTAGAGCAAACATATTTAATATCACTACAGACAAAAAATATCTACATCATGGTAATTATCATTACTCCTTAAATGTTCTCCATGTGAAACTTAAATTTTCAATTTAAATTATCTGTTCATGTAATCAAAATATAATTTATTTATTTAATCAAGATTTACTTATACCATAAGCATAATATTGCTTAACAATTTAATGTCTAGAAATATGAATCTTCAAACATGAATATTTCCTTTAAATGACATCTAAAATATACATCCAGTTAGAGAAATGCATTCAAGTCATTGTATTATATACATATTACTCAGATGTTATTCGCGTCATTTAAACCCCTTGGGATGCATTTCTGCCTGCATTTAACAATCATATCCGAGAAGGTTTAAATTTCTCCGCGACACTATACGAATGCTAATTAAAATTCAACAGGGAATGTCTGATTACATTTTACCAAAAGACGAATCAATTTGTCCCCAGTACTGAAAATAACAATGTATCTCAATTGTTCCATAGATTTAGAATTTCAGATTTTAATCTTTTTTAGAAGATAATTAAATTGCAAGGGTAGTAAAAAAATAAATGCATCATATTAGAAATTGTTGAATATTTGATAATCTATTATTTTGTTATTTTAAGGTATGGTAAAAGAGATCAAGAAGATAATAAATTAAAGCACGAGTTAGTGTGGTTAAAAGCACCTAAGGCTCGAGGCACCTACAGCAAAAGGTGGCCGCAATAATTGGTAGGGGGCGTTTATTGCAAATAAAGGGTACAGGGAAAATATAAAAAGAAGATAATAATTTTATTTTTTATCATATTTAATGAATCGTGGGTTTAGTAAAGTCATGAAATTATTAAAAAATAGAAAAAGAAATCTACATAAAAACAGAGCACAAGATGTAGGTAGGTGTAGTCGGTTTGAAGGCGTAGATAGAAATGCACATATATGAAAGATTTGTTTTTACTAGCATAAAGTATTCCAGGGGGAATTAATAATTTATTTTCTCAAAGGAATCATTGTATTAAAATCATTATGTTAAAATTTTATTATATTGAGAATCATTGTACTAAAATAATCAGAAAATTGTAATATTCTAAGGATTAACTCTTTTTGTACTGTGTAATAGGCCAAGCAAAATCAACATATTTTCGCAACAGTTGTAAATCCTTAAAATATGCTTTTAGTACATAATTTATAATTTAAGGACTGTTATTTGAAACATATCCAAATAGAAAAAATATAGCAAAACAAATAATACTGTATCATATTGGAAATTGTTGAATTTTTGCGACTATATTATTTTGTTATTTGGAGATACAAGTGTGTTGTACGGTCTTGCAAATATGATCAATAAGTTAATAAATTAAAGTGCTGGCTTCCCAACGGTAGCCGCCATAGTTGCCTCCAGCGGGTAGGGGGCGTTTATTAAAAATAAGGGGGCGGGGAAAGAATAAAGAGAAGGTAGTAATAATTTTTTTGATCATATTTAATTTAACGTGGGTTTAGTGAGGTTACAAATTTATTTAAAAAATAAAAAACAAATATCCTATGTAATAACAGAGCACAACATGTAGGTAGGCGTTGGCGGTTGGTAGGTTGTTTTAAGGCGTCGATAGAAATGCATATGCATAAAAGATTTGTTTCACTGTATTTTTCTGCTCCTTTGTATAAAAAGTATTCCAGGGGGCAATGAATAATTTATATTCTCAAATCAAGCTGTAGGGCAAATCATGCTTCAATTCAGTATTGTGGACAATAAGAAAATTTTAATTTAAGAATGAATAATTAATATGTGACAAATAATTTATCGTGCAATATTTAAATATTGTATATTTTAAGGGAATATTTTCAATAATGGAACTGAAACATTTTAAAATCATTCTATATTTTATTTCAAGAAACAATCCGTAATTAACTTCAAACTAATCAAATTTATTTAATCACTTCTCTTACTCCAATATTTGTCATCGTCATAAACAGATATATCCTAATTAGATTCTTTCTCTTGAAATGCTAATTTTTCTTAAATCGAATAACTCCTACTACAAAAACAACATTTACTCATCCCGGCGGCTTCCAATACCAGCATATTTCACAAATAATTGTACAGATAATTAGGGGAATACTTATTTACGACGCTCCCCGAATAGCTTTTGTCTGTGGGAGACTGTTGCAAGAGAAGAAGCCATTCCACTTTACGACCATGGACTCCTGAGTAAAATTCTTCTCTTTTAAAGAGACCAGCTCTGTGAAATGCGACTCAATTTAATTAAGTCCCATGCGCGCATAGCCTGTCTTAATTAAAAGTTTTATTTTAAGTCATGGTAATAGAAATTAGTGTTGTTCTTTTGTTTATTCTGGGATCTTAACGAGAATAGTTTTTAATAAGGAGATTATTCTGTATAGAAGAATGAGTAATAAAAACATGCAGGTTTCTTTTCTTGAGCTTAACTATTTTAGCTGCAAGGGAGGGGTATTATTGATGGTATGTTGGAATACATTTATTGTAAATATGCTATCATCTATTTGTCATTGATAGATAACTTCAATTGTCTAAAGGAAACACTTTTATTTGCGTTTGATATCTACATTATACATAAACATTTGCACTCTGTCTTACATAAAGAGCTAATCAGAGAGGTCTGATTGATAGTATGTTTTGTTGAGGGATTTTTATCAAAACCTACCAAATTATATCGAATCAAAAGTAATCATAGCATCAAAAGGTTTCGTGTGTCGCTCTATGGTCATTTCTTGCCCTTTTTGACCAAGATCTATAGTTTAATGTTGGTTCCAAACCACTAAGGCAGAATCAAAATTGCCGGCAGGTAAGTTGCATGACTATACATGCAATACATTCATCCAATATATACATGCGATAAATCCGTTCAGTCTCTACAGGCGGTAAATCTGTCCATTTTATACAGTGATAAATATGGCTTCTTTTATACAGGCGTTACTAGCGAAAATATTTCAACTAAGATATCCTTCAGTTGAGCATGAAAAAGAGAGAAATGCTCCAAGATACTACTTAGATGACACCATAGAGGGAATATGAACTCAAATTATATGGGCAAACTCTGGGTGCAGAGTAGCAGCCTTTTGCACCTACCAGTGTATCCTGGGTACCATTCAATCTGCCACACACCTGCAATTAAAGGACAAATGACCTTTAATCTACTGATACTGGTGAATAACAAACGACAGTCGAAGATTAAAGTACACTCCAATTAACAATGCGGCTTTTTAAAAGAGTAGACTCAGTGGAAACTGTGAAATAATTTGGCACCGTCAAAGAAACTTCTTTTTGTAAGAATTTCTTGGATACTCTCCTCTATTTCTGTCAAATGAGAGGCTTTTATCTTAACTCCTCTTTCAGTGAAATTTCCTTAGTTTCCTCTGAAAACTCTGTTTATCCTTTTCCTTTTTTACTTTGTAGAATTCATGAGATAAAATAATAATTTATGTAGGCGTAATAGAGGTATAATTTATAGGCGTAACAGAGATTGTGGCAGGGTATCTCATCAACAAACAAATTGCTTGACTGATGATTTTCGGTTTCTTATACAATGTATTAAACAAATACGGAAATCAACCAAAAAAACAATAAGCCATCAGTGGACAAAAGTTGACCCATCAAAATAATATTCCAACATGAAATTTTAATAACCGTTCATTTTATGGTTCATGTACTTCGAATAAAATTCTAACACGCAATAGAAATAATTTTTTTGTTCTAATGCAGCTGTCAAACACATAGACAGCTTGGCCTTGGATGCCTTAAGGCAAGCGCTGCACAGACTTTACTTACTTTGCATTACCCAGGGAACGCGTAACTTGAAGATACGGACGCGGAGTAACAATACCCCTGCAAAGCTCTACTATCCTATTAGGACCGGGACCTACGGTTTAAAGTGGATTCCGAGCCACTGGTTCCATGACACCGCCGGGATTCGAACCCGAAACCTGTGGTACCGAGCGCCGAGCCCTTCGGCCATTCAGGCCACAATAGAAATAAAAATTTTCAATTTTTTATACACAGTAATTTTATTTAAATTAAATTAAAAAAATTATTAATTCCAAAACTTATAAACACTGATTCAAGTGAATTTATAAATATGTGAAATTGCAATTCCCTTCATGGGAAATTGAACTGATAAAATAAGCATGTATTTCAAAACTTTATGAAAGTTCTCGAAAAATGCTGAATGGGAAAAAGTTCTTTGAAATGCTTTCGTCATTAGTTTCTATTCATGTTTCGATATTTCCTGTGGCTTTAACGAATCGCACAATGCCTTCGTGGTTTCAGACAGAAAAATACAACGTTTTTTTTTTTTGTTCTGAAAGATCATTAGCATAAGTATTCGAAGTGAACATCTTTGAATGAGATGCCAAGACTCGACACATGCATTCATTGATCAAAACTCAAAATCAAGAAGAGGCAAATCGATTTTGCTTGCAAAGAAAAATGCCAGATTATATTTAGAATCTTTTCTTTGTTTTTCTCTCTTTTCCTTTTCTTTTGAAGTTGTTTTCTTCTGAAGGTCCAAAAAATGGAAAGATTTGCTTTTAAATGGATATATATAAAATTATTGTCTGAATACTCTAAAATTAAAACATTTTTAACTTCTTAGATGACTAAAAATTTTTAAAATGAATAGACTTATTTAATAGCAAAAGTTAAACAAATATGAATTGTTGCCTAATTTATCATAAAAACGTAGGAAATTCCAAATACAATAATAATTCAACAAAATTGTATGTATTTTAAATGAATAGCACTGATTGTTTAGTTTTTTTTATCAATATGTTATATTTTTGATGGAATTTAATAGGAGAACTATTTCATAAAAGAATGAAAATATATATATATATATATATATAACAAGTTCCTGTTCATTTAATTTAATTTTAATTTATACTAAAGTTTCTATTTTTCAGTTATTTTTTATATTTTTCATTAGTGAATGCATTTTTGTTACCATTTATAAAGATGCAATAGGCCGAAAATTGTTATAAATGAAATTATAACATTTTTTAAAAATATTTACAATGTTAATTTAATTTGTGTTTTGATTTTTTTTTTATTACATAAAAATATATGATACAATAAATATAACGAAGTTTTTATTTTATTTACATTGAACATTTAAATGTTGAAATGATTTTTTTATTTTAATTTAATTTTCAATTTTTTATTTTCTGGTATATTTTTTATTTCGGTAACTAAAATTTTTTACTTACTTACTGTTCGAAATAACTATGCTTGAAATGAAATCAAAGTTAATTATTTTTGCTTACATGTTTTGGTGAATAACTAAAAATCAGAGTTTTACTATTTTTATTGACAAAATATTATTAGTTTAGAATAATTCACATGAGGTTTGCATTAATCTATATTTAGTATCCCTAAACAGTCCTCCGAAAAGGTAATACCTTAAACTATTTGCCCTTAAATTGATTTCTTGTGGTGGTATATATCAGTCAAATAAAAGGCCTGCATGAAAAATGATTAAAAACGGTTAAATGTGTCCCATCTAAATACTTTTTTAAAAAATAACTAGGTTTACTAACTAAATTTAGGGTAAAAAAATTTTTCTCGCATTATTTCCTTGTCTATCCGACTGGCACGTCCCTGCCGTGTGGGTGGGTGAGAAAGGGGGAAGGAGCCTTCCCCTAATCAGTCTTTCTGCATCGAAATTTCGAGAAAGGGCATACACTACAGAGGATCTATAGAGGGACATACCCAGGGCCGGATTTTCCTATAGGCTAACTAGGCTTCAGCCTAGGGATCTCAAGATCAAGAGGAGCCTACATTCAAATTGTTAGCAAAATTAGAATTACACTATTCTAAAAACAGTAAACACTAAAACACTGTATTGGAAATAAGGAGAAATTCTACACATATGACTAATAAACAAACATAATAAGTAATTTACAAACTTGAAAATGGGAGATGAAAGGGCCTCATAAGTGGAATAGCCTAGGGTCTCTTTCATCTAAATCCCTTGGGCATACCCATCAAAGATCTTGCATATACTTCTTTCGTTAATATTTAGATTACCTGGAGGGAATTTACAGGGTTTTCTCCCATACAGCACACAAAATGTGGGGCAGTTAACCACTGAATGTCCGAAAAGAATACAATGTCTTCTTATCACCCACCTGTGGATTGTTCAGGTCACATATAAGAGGAACATGAGGACTAGCAAAAGAAAAGAAGAAAATTCACAGTAACATTCTACGGGAGAGCATGCCATAATTAGAATACTTGTAATTCTGGCTTCTTAAAGTAAATATATATTATGTTGAATCAAAAGAAATTCGGCGAACAAACATAAATGCGCCCCCTACAAATATTTTTTTAAAAAACTATTAAGCTAGTTACGGTAAAAAAAAAAATTCAAGCATTGTTTTAAGTTACAGCAAACCTATTCAAAAGAACTACTGAGAAAAATATCTAAATTGCTCTAATTATCAAAATCCTTAAATGATCTCCAAATGAATCTTAAATTTTCAATTTAAATTATATGTGATTCATGTAATCAAAATAAAATTTACTAATCAAGATTTACTTATACCATAAGCATAATATTGGTTAACAATTTAATGTCTGGAAATGAGAATCTTCAAAGATTAATATTTCCTTTAAATGTCATCTGAAATATACATCGAGTTAGAAAAATGCAAGTCATGCAAAATACAAAATGAAAGTCATTGTATTAAATACATATTACTCAGATATTATTCGCCACATTTAAACTCTAGGAATGCATTTCTGTCTGCATTTAACAATCATATCGGAGAAGCTTTAAATTTCTCTATAACACTATATGAATGCTAATTAAAATTCAACTAGGAATGTCTGATTATATTCTACCAAAAGACGAACCAATTTTTCTTGAATACTGAAAATAACAATGTATCTCAACTCTTCTAGGGATTGGAAGTTTTAGATTTTACTTTTCGTATAAGATAATTAAATTTCAAAAGTCGTGAAAAATAAATGCATCATATTGGATATTTTTAAATCTTTGTTAATGTATCATTTTGTTATTTTAAGGTATGCTAAACGATCTTTGAGAAAATTTGTTCAAGAAGATAATAAATTATAATTGCAGTTAGCGGTGGCTAAAGTGTGCTCGAGGCACCTAAAGCAAAGGTGGGAGCAATAGTTGCCTCGAGCGCATTTGGTAGAGGGCATTTATTGAAAATAAGGTGGAGGGGAAAAATTAAAAGAAGATAATAATTTTATTTTTTATCCTATTTAATGAAATGGGGTTTAGTATGGTCATACATTTATTTAAAAAATAGTTAAAGAAATCTACGTAAAAACAGACCACAAGATGTAGGTAGGCGTAGGTGGTTTTAAGGAGTAGACAGAAATGCACATACATAAAAGATTTGTTTCATTAGCATAAAATATTCCAGCCGCGATGAATAATTTATTGTCTCAAACTCAAGATGTAAGACAAAATATTATTCAACTCAATATTAGGTACCATTGAATTAAAACAATAAGAAAATTGTAATATTCTATGAATTAACTATTTTTGCATTGCGCCAGCATAGCAAATATATATTTTTGTCAATTGTAAATCCTTAATATATGCTATTAGTATATAATTTAAAATTTAATGACTGTTATTTTAAACATATCCGATAGAAAATATCAAAATCTTTTCACTTTTAAAGGAAAGTAAAACAAAAATGTCCACACAATTCAACTTTTATTGCTAACTCAGCAACTGCGTTAGTATTTGAATACGGCAACACAAAACAATTTAATTCAGGATTTCAAATCTAAATTTGATTTTTTCAGAAAAATTACTTTTTACAAATGAGTTATGCATTAACGAATTTTAAAAGTCACTTATATATTAATTTCGGAATGCTTCTAAAAATATTTTAGACATTTTTTTTTTTATTTTATTGCAAAATTTAATTTTTAACTAAAAATTAGACTTTTTTTAAAACAAAATCAATTGCGACCAAAGCGTAGGGAAGAAGAAATAAATAAAAATTGCAAAAAAGAAGATAATAAAATTTTTTATCATATTTAATTGAACGTGGGTTTAGTTCGGTCATAAAAGTGTTAAAAAAAAGAAATCTACGTAAAAACAGAACACAAGGTGTAGGTAGGCGTAGGCGGTTGGTAGGCTGTTTTAAGGCCTAGACAGACATGCACATATCTAAAAGATTTGTTTTACTAGCATAAAATATTCCAGGGGGCGATGAATGAAGTATTTTCTCAAATTCAAGCTGCAGGATAAATTATACGCAACTCAGTTTGGGAACCTTTCAATTAAAACAATAAGAAAATTGTAATATTCTATGAATTAACCCTTTTTGCATTGTGCAAACCAAGCAAACATATATTTTTTCTCAATTCTAAATTCGTAAAAATATGCTATTAGTATATAATTTAAAATTTAAGGATTGTTATTTTAAACATATCCTAATAGAAAATAAAAGAAAAAAAAAAAAAAAGAAAAAAATATTAAAATATGACATTATTATATGATATTTGAAAGAAAAATATCATAATCTTTCAATTTTAAAGGAAAGAAAAAAAGCGAGATTAGTATGTACTTCAAACGAAAATGTCACATAATGCAACTTTTGCTAACTCAATAACTGCATTAGCATTGGAATACGCCAACGCAAAATATTTAATTCATGAATTAAAATCAAATGTCAGTTTTTCAGATAAAATTACCTTTTCTGAATATGAGCTACGCATTCGCAAATTTTAAACAATTATATCTTAATTCAACAATTTCGATATTTTTTTTTTTGTTTAATTGTAAAATTAAATTATTTTTACCTAAAAAAAAAAAGATTTTTTTAAATAAAATCAATTCTGAGAAAAACAAAGTCATTTATAATAATATTAAAAAGAAATAATAAATCGAAAAAGTAAATACAAAAAATAGTACACATTAAATATATTAAAGATGAAATCAAATGCATTATTTTAAAATAAAATCAATTAAACATATTTTATCCAGGCAATAATTAAAGAGATTAGATTAATTAGAACAAAGTTGACTTTTCACTGTCTTTTTTAATATTTACTAAATGAACCAAATATTTTTTTGCTTACCCTTATCCATTATAAATAAAATTTATTAGCATGGATGAAGTTTTATACATAGATAATGTTGCAAACATCAGGCACAAAAACGGGGGTCCTTTAATTTATAGTTTATAATTTATCACTTAACTCTTTTAGTGTCGTTGTTATGTCAATGTAAGTAAAATTGCAAAAATAAACCTACCACAAAGACCGAAACAAAAAAATTAAATTATTTTAAATGACTTCACAAAACCAACCATTCTAAGATAATCATGAAAGTGGCTGTTAAGATAATCATGACTAATTGTTGTTAAGATAATCACAGTAGATAATCATCATTAATTTTCATTGTTGATAAAAATGAAATTAAACATCAGCATGATTGGTGAAGGCTGATTCTAAGAATATTATATCATACAATATTCAAATGTTGTATATTTTAAAAATATAATCAGTAATTCAACTGAAACATTTTAAAAAGCATTCTATATTTTATTTTGCAAAACAATATTTAAATAACATCAAACTAATCACATTTATTCATGCAATTTCTCTCAATCCAATATTTGTCATCTTCATAAACAGAAATATCCCAATTAGATTCTTTCTCTTAAAATACTATTTAAAATCTTATAACCAAAATCCTCTACCAAAACTACAATTATTCTTCCCGTCTTCCAATACCGACATATTTCACAAAGAATCGTACAGATAATTAGTGGAATACTTGTTTTACGACGCTCCTCGAATAGCTTTTGTCTGTGGAGACTGTTGCTAGAGAAGAAGCCATTCCACTTTACGACCACCGACTCCTGAGTAAAATTATTCTTTTTTAAAGAGACCAGCGCTGTGAAATGCGTCTCAATTTAGTTAAATCCCATAGCGCTATCTTAATTAAAAGTTTTATTTTAAGCCATGGTAATAGAAAGTAGTGTTGTTCTTTTGTTTATCCTTGAACCTTTTAAAGCGGATAGTTTATAATAGGGAAATTATACTGTATTCTGTAGAATAATGAGTAATAAAACATAGTTTTTTTTCTTGATTTTAACTGTTTTATCTGCAAGGGAGGTGTATTACTGATGATATATTGAAATATATTAGTTGTAAATAATGCTAGGATTATTTTCATTAATTCTTAAAAATGTAGTGTTGTTCTTTATTGTAAAGTAGTGTTGTTCTTTTTTTTTTCCTTGGATCTTCAACGAGAATAGTTTTTAATTAGGAGATTATTCTGTATTTGAGTAATAAAACGTACATTTTTTTCTTAATTTCAATTATTTTAGCTTGGCAAGGTTGCTGTCATCTATTTTTCATTGCCTGGTTCGGAATCCCTTCAATTGTCTATATCAGAGAGTTTTTATTTGCCTTTCCTTTGCTCCTCTTTAAAGATGACTCTTTTAATTGACTGTGCTTTTAAAGTTATTTTATTCGGTTTAAGAAAAGATAGTATGGGCTATTATAAAATAATTATATATATATATGCATCTTAAGAATATGCCATTAGTATATACCTAAGTGAACCAAATAATAATATATATCACGTAATTTTAAATAAGGAATAGTCCCACAATATTTCATAATTTATACATAAAATAATGAATTTCTTTTTTTTTATTCTAATGCAGTTATATCAAAACTTAAACATTTGTCTTGGATATTTTAAAGAAAAGCATATTACTTTGATCACAATCCAGAAGTGTAGCTTGAAAATAGCAACGGACGTTTTATTTTGGAAAATACCCCCAAATATTGAATATTTTTATACATAAAATAATTATAGAAATATAGTGAGACTATTCATGATATAAACAGGGAATATTAATTGGAGTTAAGGTATTTTTAAGGTTAAGACTGAACAATTCAAATGCAAAAATATTATATCGTGCAATATTCAAATGTTGCCTATTTTAATGAAAATTTTCAATAATAGAACCGAAATATTTTAAATTCTTTCTATACTTTATTCGGAAACTTGTTAATTAACATCAAACTAATCAATAGCTTTTGTTTATGGGATATTGTTGAAAGAGAATAAGCCATTCCACTTTATGACTCCCACTCTGAGTAAAATTCTTCTCTTTTAAAGAGACCAGCGCTGTGAAATGCATCTCAATTTAATTAAGTCCCATGCGCGCATAGCCTATCTTAATTAAAAGTTTTATTTTAAGTCATGGTAATAGAAAGTAGTGTTGTTCTTTTGTTTATTCTTGGACCTTCAACTAGAATAAATTTATAATAGGAGATTATACTTTATAGAAGACTAAATAATAAAATATATAATTTTTTTCTTGATTTTAACTATTTTAGCTGCAAGGGAGGAGTATAAAATGATGGTATGTTAAATAATGCATTTACTGTAAATAGTCATCTGTTTTTCATTGATTGTTAGTTTTGATTGTCTAGATAAAAGATATTTTTATTATATACATTCCATTTCTGTGTTTCCCTTGGACCTAAAGTGCTCTTTTAAATGACTGTGCTGTTAAAACGTTATTTTTTTCTGTTTAAAACAATGGGCTATTCAAAGATAATGAAATATGTATATGTTAAGCATATGCATTAGTATATATATAGTAATATTTTAAATCATTTCGAATAGTCTCACTTTTAATAGTTCACTAATAATTTCATATAAAATAATTAGTGAAATATAGTGAGACATATATTAGGATTAAAAATATAATTTAAAAGGATTACTATTAATGAAATTAAGATATGCATTTTAAGGTTAAGACTGAATAATTAAAATGCAAAGAATATTATATCGTACAATATATTCAAATGCAGTATATTTTAATGAATATTTTCAATAATGGAACTGAAGCGATTTTAAAATTTGTCTATATTTTATTTTTGAAACAATTATTAATTGACATCAATTATTAATCAAAATTAATCAACGCCAGTCTCTTAATCCAATATTTGTCAACATCATAAATCAGAAATATTCCATGATATAAAGATTATTTTTCTTAAAATGCTAATTTTCTCAAATCTAATAACCCCTACTACCAAAACCACAGTTATTCTTCCCTGTTTGCAATTTTAATGCCATATTTCAAAAAGAATTGTACAGATAATTAGTGGAATACTTGTTTTATCGACGCTCCTCGAATAGCTTTTGTCTGCGGGAGACTGTTGCAAGAGAAGAAGCCATTCCACTTTACGACCACCGACTTCTGAGTGAAATTCTTCTCTTTAAAGAGACCAGCGCTGTGAAATGCGTCTCAATTTAATTAAGTCCCATGCGCGCATAGCCTGTCTTAATTAAAAGTTTTATTTTAAGTCCTGGTAATAGAAAGTAGTGTTGTTCTTTTGTTTATTTTTGGACCTTCAACGAGAATAGTTTTAAATAGGGAGATTATTCTGTACAGAAAATTGAGTAATAAAACATACAATTTTTTCTTGATTTTAGCTATTTTTAGCTGAAAGTTAACTGTATTAGTGATGGTATGTTGGAATACATTGATTGTAAATATTGTTGTCATCTAGTTTTCATTGATTGATGGCTTTAATTGTCTAAATAAGATCAGATTCTTTACATTATACAATAATTCAAATAAAATAATGTTTCATGCTAACTGAATGAATTAAAATAATTAAATCAACATTATTTAAATATTAATGTTATCTTAATGTTTAATTCTAAAACAGTTAAAGTAACAACTGTATTACAAACTATTATTTTTCAGATGAATAAGTATTTTAGAAATTTTATTCTAATTATAAATTAAGTTAAAATATTCCTCCCGTTTTTCAATAAACTAGATTTAAGCATGCGTTTATATTATATTTATATACCTTTATAATTTTAAACTACGGAAGTTAATAATTTAGTCGTAAATTATTAGTTAAATTGTCCTCATAATGAATATAACTCTGGCCTAAACAACTCTTTCTTTTAACCAATTACGTTTCAGCTCAATCGAATATTTTTGTACTTTTGAATTAATGTGCTTTTAAAGTTCGTTATTCGATTTGAAAGAAAAACAAGTGGCTATTCAAAAATAATGAAATATTTATATATATACATTCCTTATTTTACATAAAATAATTAGTAAATATATAAGGAGACTATTTGCGATTTATAGTGCTAAGACACCTAAGACTCCAGTCTTAAGAATAAAATTGAATAATTAATATGCGACGAAAATTATATTGTATCATATTCAAATATTGTATATTTTAATGAACATTTTCAATAATGGAACTGAAACATTTAAAATCATTCTATACTTTTATTTCGATGAACAATCATTAATTACCATCAAACTAATCAAATTTATTCAATCAATTTCTCATAATCCAATATTTGCTATCGTCATAAACAAAATATCCCAATTAGATTCTTTCTCTTAAAATGCTAATCTGCCCAAATCTAATATCCCCCACTACCAAAAACAACAGTTATTCTTCCCGTCTTCCAATACCGGCATATTTCACAAAGAATTGCACAGATAATTAGTGGAATACTTGTTTTACGACGCTCCTGGAATAGCTTTTGTCTGTGGGAGGCCAAGCGCATAGCGTATCTAAATTTAAAAAATTTTATTTTAAGTCATGGAAATAGAAAGTTGTGTTGTTCTTTTTGTTTATCCTTTGGACCTATAAAAGAGAATAGTCTTTAACGCTGAGATAATTCTGTATAGACATTGAGTAATATAATCAAGAAAAAACACTAGATATAACTATTTAGCTGCAAAAAGAGGAGTATAATTGATGGTATTTTGGAATATATTAATTGTCAATATTGCTGTCATCAATTTTTAATTGATTGTTAGCTTATTTGTCTAAATGAGATACATTTTTATTTGCATTTCATTTGTGTTCTTCTCTATAAGTGCTCTTTTAAATGACTGTGCTTTTTAAAATTGTTTTATTCAATTTAAAAGAAAAATATTTCACTAATTATTTAATATAATATAATAAATATTTATATGTACATAATAAATGAAATATAGTGAGACTATTCATGACTTAAAGTGATAACTATTAATTGAAAGTTAAGATACCATTTTAAGGTTAAGACAAAATAATTAAATTAATCGAAAAGAATATTGCATCGTGCATTATTCAAATGTTGTATATTTTAATAAATATTTCTAATAACGGAACAGAAACATTTAAATTCCTTCTATATTTTTCTTTAAGCAACAATTAATTAACATCAAACTAATCAAATTAATTCAATAAAAATTATCTTAATCCAATATTTGTCATCGTCATAAACAGAAATATCCCAATTAGATTCTTTCTCTTAAAATGCTAATTCTGCTCAAATCTAATAACCGCTACTACCAAAACAACAGTTATTCTTCCCTGATTCCAATACCGGCATATTTCACAAAGAATTGTACAGATAATTAGTGGAATACTTGTTTTACGACGCCTCGAATAGCTTTTGTCTGTGGGAGACTTTTGCTGAAAGAGAAGAAGCCATTCCACTTTACGACCACCGACTCCTGAGTAAAATTCTTTCTTTTTAAAGAGACCAGCGCTGTGAAATGCGTCTCAATTTAATTAAGTCCCATGCGCGCATAGCCTGTCTTAATTAAAAGTTTTATTTTTTAAGTCATGGTAATAGAAAGTAGTAAAGTGTTCTTTTGTTTGTTCTTGGACCTTTAACGAGAATAGTTTTTAATAGGGAGATTGTTCTGTATAGAAAACAGAGCATTAAAGCATACATTTTCTTGATTTTAACTATTTTTTAGCTGCAAGGGAAGAGGATTATTGATGCTATGTTGGAATACATTAATTTTACAGATTGGTGTCATCTATTTTTCATTGCATTTGAATTCCACTTTTATGCATAAAAAATTGCAATCTGACTTACGTAAAGAGCTGATATATAGGTCTGATGGATATTATGAACGGTTGAGCGATTTTGATTCAAAACCTACCAGGTTAAGCAGCG